>JAYMFT010025158.1:0-16253 GCA_038088735.1 Panulirus argus
TCCCTGTCTGTTTTTCCCAATTTCTCAACTCTCTCTATATTTCAGTTAGGGCCCGGCCTTGATGTGGACTTTTGTCCATGACTGGAGCCTTCATCGTAGAAAAAAAAGGTCAAAAACATCAATAATTGTAAATATGTATCTCTATTTTTGCATCATAAGACAAAGGAAACACTTACACATGTTGTAATGTTATAAAATCCATGATTTAACTACATAATGGTGAAAACAAAGTAAAGATAGATCAGAGAAATGAATGAATCAGTGCATGGGAGGTGTTAGTGGCAATGGTGAGTCATAGTTTATGCATAAGGTTTGAATCAACCACTACATGGGAGCAATGTTTTCCAGGAGTCTGGGAAGATGTCCTGGTTAAGAGAGAGTCATCAAATAGTGTGGGATATACAGATGGCTTTTGACAGCTGTAGACTTCAACGGTATTTTGTGGCAAAGGGTTTAAAAGGGTTTTCATGACAGAGGCAATTATTAATGTATGCATATAATCATTAGACTGACATTTCATTGTCTGTAAACGCAATTTATAAGATTTTGAATAAGATAAAGCAGTTATGAATGTGGCTGTTCTTTGTCAAAATTAATTAAAGGGAAAAGTGTAATTGTCTTTGATTTCATCACCTTAGTTTTAGCATTTAGATATAAAGATTTTTATTGGTTGTTGGATAATGTAGTTCTGTCAGTAAGAATGAACCCATGGAAAGACATGTAAAATGCATGTAAAATGTACATGCTGACAGTGTTAAGGAAGGAGTAGTATGTTACAATACTGTATTAGTAATGTGGAAAAAAAAAACCCTTTATCTTCCTAATACTGTGATTATAATCATGGTGACATGGAGAATAGTTTACAACCTGAGAATAGTAATACTGTAATTAGGATCATGATGACATGGGGAACAGTTTACAACTTAAGAATAGCAATACTGTAATTATAATCATGGTGTCATGGAGAATAGTACACAACCTTTCTTGTTAATGATCTCACTTCTGGGACCAGAATTTAAGCTTGGATGAATCTTTGGTATGTGCACATAGTGCAGTTATGGTGCGTATCGAACATTTCCCCACCATATTACTGAACAGTGGTTTAGTGAAACTCGTTTTTCTTGAGAGATGCGACCCCTTAAGTAATAGGATTTGCATATAAAAAGGAAAAAATTAGCCCCTCTCCCTGCAGTTTTTTCTGTTGTGTTCAAGCTGTGCAAATTGGTGTCTTGCTATTACCTGATAATGAAAATATGATGTACACTATTGCTCTTAGTCCTCTCACTACTGGTAGAAAAGTATGTTGTTATAAAAGCTTAAAACATAAAGATTTCTGGAGAATGTTGGTGGGGAAATATGAAATACTTCATCATAATTTTGAGATTTGTGATGCAAATGGTGCTGCTGTTAGAGCCACCTTATATCTTGCAGGAGGGCAGCGGTACTGGTGGCAGTGGTGTGCGAAGTGCTGCTGTGCTCTCCTGCCCAAACTGCCCCAAGATCTTCAGCGGGCCTGGCCGCCACCAACTGTACGAGAGACATGTTATTGTACACACTGGAGAACGCCCATACAACTGTCCCCATTGTACTTACCGTGCAAACCAGTTGTCAAATCTTAGAAGGCACATTAAGAGTATCCATCTTGGGCAAACTCAGTCTGGGAATAACCTTCACCAAGGACAGCACTTTGGAAGTACCATATATCAGGGGCACATATCGCGAGACATCAACCAACAAGTTGTGGCTTTAATGCCTCACAATCAGAATTTGTCTAGTAGGAATGTAGAGGAGCAACAGTTTACCACTAGTTCCAGCAACGCCTTCCAGCATCAGTACAGCCGAGAGAGTTTTGAGGGAAGTGATGGCCCAAGACACTGAGCTCAGAAGCCATCATCTACATTGCACATTGCACTTGTGAAGCAGGATGGCATTGGAAGGTGATATTAATCAGACATAATTTCAGTATCACATAATAGTATTCACAGAAAGTGATGAGATGTTGGAACTGAAGAACTTGCATTTGTGTTCTGCTGGGAGTTAATGTAAGGAAGTCAGTGAAATTAATTTCTATGTAGAACTGAAAACACATTTGCATTTAGTCACATTGATTTTGTGTTGGCTGGAGAATGAATTACATGAGTATTTTTATACAGTGGTTAGATTTAAGACAAGCTTATCCAGGGGGTATAAAGTCACCACAAAAGGTTTGCTAATGAATTGGCTGGTAACAGGTGCATCAATATTTGGTTTCAGATTAGATGTAGTGTTAGTTTATGATGTTAAAACTTTTCACATCAGTGACAGTAACATTAATATATGAACTGAAGGTGGTTATGTAATAAAAGGTTGCTCTCTCTCCTCTGACAGGAATATTTTTGAAAGTAAGAATGATTTTATATTTAATAACAAACTAGTTTGTCATTGTTGCATAAAGACTACGAATTCTGAATCCTTATGTGTCTGCAGCCGATGAAAACAAGTGTTTCATTTTGGTGACAAGCATTAGTCATATTAGCACATCAGCTGAATGAATGTAAGCCATCTGACTGCTACGCTGAATATATCATTGGTAAAATTTAAGTGTGTTTGTATTTTCACTTCATATTTTGAGGTATAAAGAGTCTGTAGGGGAATGATTTAACAGTTAGGGTATTTGGTTAGTTAGTGTAATTCAATACATAGTTATATCTGTAGAATGAAACACTCGATAAATATTGGAAAACAAATTAAAGAATCAGTTTGAGCATTTTGTCTCATATTTAGTAGTATTATGGAAAATGCAATAGATGTTAGAAGACAAGTAAAAGGATTTGTTGAAAGTTTATGCTTCATGCTAAGTAGTTTCACAAGAAATGCAGATCTTGGAGGCTTACATTAAGTTAACATTTGCTTGTTTCACTCCTTAGTTTTCCAAATTGAATATAGGCATTCAGATGTATCATCTTCACTCTGAGGTGGATCTGTGACTTTGACATGCTGTTTACATTTGAAAGTAGTTTAACTGTATCAGCTAAACTGAAATATATTGTGTGTGTGAGCTTTCACATAAATACCTAACATTAGATTTACATCACGTGATGGAAGTGTACGTAAGTTATTGTTCTGCTAGTGAGAACTGACAGTTATAGAGATTCCTTAGATTTTTAGATTTGCTGCCTAACAATGTTATGCATATATTGTATAATGACCATGGAATGTTATGCCAAATATTTTGCTGTGTTAGACATGGATTTAAGTTGGATCCTGATGAGGTGGTTGAGGCTGAGCGTAGCTGTGTTTTCCAGGGATTGGCTGTACGACTTGGAGATGTGGCATCGCTGGTGTGTCCAGTGTGTGGAAAGGCCTTTGGGGGCCGCAACCGCCGACAGATCTTGGAGAGACACATCGCAACTCACACAGGCCACAAGCCCTACCCCTGCCCACACTGCCCTTTCCGCTCATCTCGTCAAGACACGCTCAAGATTCACATTGCCAGAATGCACAAGGACCTGGTTTCAGGGAACTCAGGCCCACGGGATGTTGGCATGAGGGAAGCTCAAGCCAGGATAAGAAATAATAGTCCAAGAGCAATTAGGGATCTAGTTCTTTTTGAACATGGGACTTTGTTACATGAAGCTGCAGTGCAGCAAAGGGAAGAGGTTCTACAAAGGGAAGCTATGCAGCAGAGGGAACTAGCACATCATGAGGCTCAGACTGTTACTGTCAACCTTCAGCACTCCAGACCAACTCTATAAGACTATGAAAACAAAAATAAGCCCAGTGTTTTTCTGACAACCCTTAGTAACTTTGCCACTGTATCTGTCATATGCATGATGTACACAATGCTGTACTAGTAAAAATAAAGTGTTTACCTCAGTGAAGGGGTACTTTTGGTGCTTGTAAATGAAGGATTGGTGTCACAAGTGATAAGGATTGTCTTGGGTGTGTTGCAGGGTACGAGGGCTGCTATGACGCTTGGAGGAGATGGCATCCACAAGGTTTCCTCTGTGGTGTGCCCTTTGTGCCAGCGTGTCTTTACGGGAAAAAACCGCAGACAACACCTGGAGAACCACATCCTCACCCACACTGGGGAAAAACCATGGCCCTGTCCCCATTGTCACTACCGTTCAAGTCGCAAGGATACTCTTCACTTACATCTGCGCAAGTGGCATCCACTTCAGGATTAACACTTGGATCCATCATGTCTTCAGATGTTGTGTGGTGTGGCTTCTGCTTGGTAGTAGAAGTTATCCTACTAAGCCATGTAAAGTCACCAAATGAAAGTATTGTGATAAAGGAAGTGACTGCATTGTTGAATTTATTAATTCTATAGTTATCTCTGATAGAAAAGGAAATGAACACCAAAATTGCTGATTTTATATTATAGTTGATTATGACTTTTAATATACGTATAATTTGGCTTATTTCATATTCCAAAATTTCCTCAAACCCATTGGATGCTAAGCACACATGAGTACTCAGGTTTGTAATTTTGTAACCCAAAACTTTTCAGTTAGAATTACTTTGAAGGCACACCATGGGTTTGGTGTCAGAGAAGCTTATTGGTAGTGAACACTGTTACATTTTAGAATGTGTCTTTGTGTATCCTTGTAATTTTCTTTTTATATCATGGCTGAATAAAGGAAACATAGTTGTTAAATTTTTTTTACCCAGTTTCATGTAAAAAATCACAATTGGATCTTCCTTAAGATTAATATAAAGTTAATTTTCAAGCCAAACTATAAAGGAAGTAAGTGACCTTTGCAAATTTTGTGTAAGTGAATGTTATTTGAATGAACTTGTTCCACCTTCTATATTATATTAATGCTCAAGTACAGTATTGGTTGTAATAAAAAAGTTAATATTTTAGAAGTAATTGCCAGCATTCTATGAACGTCCATTATTACTCACAATTTTAAAGGGAATAGATGTTAACCAACCTCTGGCTGTCACCCCTAGCTGAGAAGGCTGGCAAGAGAAAGGATACCCCCTTTCTTAGGAAGGACCAGCTACCCTAAAATATGAATCAGTGGAATATGATAACTGAAGGTGATACTGAATTAATACTCAGTAATGAATTGAAAAGTCAGTTACAGATATGCAATTATTTACTTTGGAAAAGGATCATGAACACCTGATGGTTTAGGTTGGCATGAAAACCTTGATTTGGGCCAAAATTGAGTGAACTTTTTGGTAGGATTGGTCTGACAGTGTTTTGAATTGTGTTTATTGAGAAACCTTGATTGTCATAAAGTTTTCATTGACATAGTACTTTTCATTACATATACATGTTATCTATGTCCCCAAGGAGTGCCATTTAATCAAGAGAGAGAATATGCTTTAGTTAGGCAGGGTAGCAAGTCTACAAAGGCAACTAGAGTCCTTACCCTGAGGGATGGGGATTGGAGAATCTATTACTGCAATATGATTTCCTCAAAATATGCATGTGACCTTTGATTCAGTTGGCTGGCTCACAGCCATATTTGACAATGTAGAGATTTAAATGGATGAATGGAATGTGAAAGGAAAAGATGAATATAAGAAGATAAAAGTGGGTAATACTATTAGGAAAGATGATTCTAGAATGTTATATTTGTTAAAAGAAAAACCATGGATGTTAGGTCATTATGTTGCATATAAATGAAGATAGTTTTGTATTACCCTTTTTCCCAAGAGAACTCATTTTGATGTGGAACATTTAAATTGAATGAAATGAAGGGTAAGGTATCAAAGTTATTAGATGGCACAGAAGGCTGTGTGTAGGAAGGTGTGGCAGTTGTGGTAAAAAATGTGTGGGTTGAACAGATGTTTGCATGCAAATGTATAAGCTCAAGATGAATAATTGTTTCTCTTTATCCATAATTGTTTACACTGTTTCTGTTTCCATGGCATGGATCAGGTGCATGCAGCTTCCAAAGTCACTCATACACATCCTGAACAATGCTTTAAAGTAAAATATGAACTTCACACTTTCAAAAGTGCTTTTTACTCTTTTACTTTGCACACTAAGTAGAGTCATCAAATGAGACCAGTGTTTCCATTCACACCATCTCCATACACAGAATGCTTCTACTGTACGTGATTGCCAGTCATTCCTCTGATGTCTTCCTCAGAAATATCCCTAACCCTATCGATTCTCTTTTTTCTTTTACTGTCTACCTTTCCTCCTTTTACTGTACTACTATATATCTTTATGACCAACCTGTCACTAGCCATATGTCCTTCTTGGCCATACCCCTCTAATTGAGTTTTATCTAGGAGGCTTTTTTTTATGTATTTTTCACCTCATATTCATCACACACCTTCATTCTTTATTCTATCTATCCCCCTGAATTCTAGCTGCTGTATACTGCACAAGTTACCCATCTCTGTTGTAAATTTTTACCTCTCCAGACATACAAATTTGGATTTCATATACATACATTAGAACTGGCCAAAGTGATTCATGCAAGCTTCTTGCACACTCTTTACTAGAATTCTTCCATTTGCCAGAGCTTACAGCACACCTTTAAATCTTCCTCCCCTGCATAAGTCTTGTTTCTGTTTTAGCTTTATCAGTGTCGTTCATCTTAAACTTTACTTGTAAACATTTAAACTCATCCACAACTTTAGCTCTTGTTTCATTGAGACTGATAGTAAACTTTGGTTTCCCATTTCTCTCAAAAGCTAACATCTTATTTTATTCACAAGCACTTGCAGCATTCTTCTCCAATTTACATTACTGAAATAGCCCTCAATTCTGTGATGTTCTTCCTTTGACTTAACTTAAAGGACAGCATCATCTGCTTATAGGTACTGCTGTAATTCCCAGTCTGGTTCTTCACGACTGAGAAATTCACCACAACCACCACCTCATTCTTGTCTCATTTTAAAATAACCATGGCAACACCACAACATTTTGATGAACCCCATCATTTATATCAAACTGCCCATTCATACCACCACATACTCTAAAATGCAAAAATTTGACATACATGCCCTTTCCCCTCCCAAAATCCACCTTGTTCCTGACCAACAATTGGTTCTCTGATTCTTTTTTAAGATGATCAGTCATTATTCAACTTGCCAACTATGCTAAGAACACTTATTCCTGTGCAATTCTTACAGCCATTTTTTTTTACTTTCTTTTCCTTTATACAGTGGGACAGTCACTAATATCATCCAGTCATTTGGCACCTGACCCATTTTTCCATGCTTTTTTACACACTTTCCTGATCCATTCCAAAGTAGTTTACCTCCAGTCTTCACCATCTGTTCCTTCACACTTTCCAATCTTTGATAGCCATGTTTATCTCCTTAATTATCCCCTTCATATTATCCTTTCTTACCTCTAATCCAACTGTACCAGTAGACACATCTCTTTCATAATCGTATTCAATTAGCTCTTTGAAATACTTTGCCCATCTTTTACAAACATCTTCCTTTGTCACTAGCATTATCTTAGATGTGTGTAACGTTTTCTTGCTCCTTACACACACCTCTCTTCCACTGTTATTTACTTCCTTCCAGAATAGGTTTCAGTTCTCCCTTAATATCTCTGTAGAAACTCATTGGCTTTCCATTTATTCAAATATACCTTATATACACTTGCAGAATATAAGTGTGATAGGTTTAGAATGACTGTAATAAGTGCATACCTACCATATAATGATAAAGAAGAAGAGGTTAAGAATTCTTTAGGGAGAGAACAAGAAAGTGGAGATAAGGAAGTGGCTGAGGGGGAATAACAATGATGTTTCTATTAAGAGAGAATGTGCTAGACAGTGTGCTTGTGCTACCATACCTGATCATATGATAGTGATATATATATATATATTTACCTTTAATGGTGATGGTCTCAGACTAGAAATGCATATAGAAAGGCTAAGTGGGTAAAAGTAGAGTAGAGGACATGTGAAACTTGAAAACTTATACAAAAAAAGAACTTGGATGTGAAACTGAGATACAGTGATGATCTTCACAAAATGAGGATGAGGTGGTGTGGAGATACTTATAAAGGGTGCATTAGTAGATGATGCAGCAGAGGTGTACGTAACTGAAAGAATAGAATGTGCTAAAATTGGAACAGCATGGTAAAGGAAAATTTAAGAAAGTTGGCTAGGGAGGAAGATTATGGAAGGGAAACCTAAGCTTTTAAAATTGGATATGGGTGGAAAATACAAAGGCATAATTAAAAAACTGTTTGTATCCTGAGATAGAAGGAAAGCAGATAAGGATCTCTTGAGAAGTTGGATGAAAATCTATAGAAGGTGGACAGGCTCTTTTGAAAAGAGGTGAATAAATGTAGAAGGGATGTTTAGTTGGAAAGTGAGCATATTGTAGCCAACATTTTGAGACTGGTTTTGGAAATCAAAGAAGTTTGTAGAAAAGGAATGAATACTGTAAAGAAATGATTAGGCTAATGGAATATGAAATGTATGATGAAGCTGTTGAAAGTGTACAACAGAGTGATCACTTGCTCAGAGAAGAAAAGAAATGGATGGGTGGACTTTAGGTTTTTGGACAGAATAGGCATGTGATGCTGTCCTATGGCAGGTTAGATTACAGGGAGGTATAAGGAGAGGACTTTAAGTGAATGAAAAATTACCTCACTGGAAGGGAATGGTTACATATGAGAAGTATACCATTTTTTGACTGATTATTTTGTGCCGTCTGTCAGAGCTTTCTCCTGAGATGGCTTCTTTTGTGATAAGCATGTTTAATTGTCTTAAAGTAGTCTTCACTGGTCATTCTACTTTTGTGAGGAGAGTATTTGCCCCTTTTTCACTCACTCTCTGAAACTTTGCCTTCCATGTCTATTTCCTCTCATAGCTTTTTTATTCTATTTCCTTCCTTTGTTGCCTTGTGCTCCAAATATTAAGAGCAGTTTTCATCTCAAATGTTCTTCATCAGTCTTTGTTATTCTACCTTCTCTTTCACTGGTCTAGCCATACAGTAGTTGGTCTGATCAAGTTGCTAGCAGATTTTGAGAGTTTGATTAAATCCATTGTAAATTTCTGGACTTATTTCTTAGCTCATGTTTTGATGTCCTGTATTCATTGCCAGTTCTATGCACCTGTTTTATTTTCAAATAGTTTTCTTCGGTCAGTTCCCTTATAATGTCTTACTTAAAACTTACAGTTTTCTTGATCTGACTTTGTAGCTCTCCTTGCCACTCTGTCACAGACTCTTTGCATGGTAGACTCATTCTTTGGTTACATAAACTGGCCCCACATGATTCTTCCATTTAGGAATTTTTATGCTTGTTAATAGGCATACTATATTCTGATCTCATTATTTCCCTTCATCCTACTGTTTCATTTTAACCAATATTTTGGTTATCCCCAATTTATGCTATTTACCCTCTCAAGATTTTCAAAATCATATTCCTTATTACTTTTATTCATACCATTGTTGCCATATTCTTAATTTTATTTCAGATCCATTTTCTGCTATGCCCATTTCCTTTCATGAGTCAGTATTTCAGCTAGCATAGCCTGTATTGGACTTCCAGTATCATCTGTGCTATCTTTTTCATTCAACTTGCTTGGTTCAGTTATACACCATGGAGTAAATCAGTAATATTTCATTGTTATATTGATTTAGTTTGTCCCCGCTGCTACATTACCTTCACTGTTATTGTGCTGTCTTAATAGTCATGCTTTTTTATGCACCACCAAGGTTTCATAAGGAAGAAAGAATAGAATTGCTTCCAGTTTTTATAGGGAGAGGTTGCTACCCCTAACAAGAAACATTCTAGCTTAGTTAGGAAGATAGAGAGAGAAGGTGAAATCCTTTGTCTGCCTCCCTCTTTCACTTCTTACTAGTTTTGAGTACACTGTGCTTTACTGATGCTCACCTAATTTTTCTGTAACTAGATTTGCTTTCTATGAAGAATGATTAATAATAGCATAAGGAGTCCTCTTCTCATTTTGCATTGCACTGCATTATACGTATGTGAATACGTGTTATTGCCTATTTTGTTCTGTATGGGAAAAGGGTTATACCCTAGTGAGGCCTCATCTCTTAAACATTCTCAGATATCGGATAACCTTTTAAATTTCTGGATGCTGTCTGCATTTTTCAAGACTACATCCATTGTGTTCCAATCATCAACCACTCATACTGCTATGTAAAAGTGCTTCATATCTTTTTTCAACAAGTTTCTTTTCAATTTCATATCGTATCCTCTGGTTACTGTATCCCTACATATCATGTGAAGAACTGTTCATTTTCTACAACCTTTAAAGGTTGTGACCAGGCCATCCCTCAATCTTTTTTTTTTTCTTTCATGGTAGGCACATTTAAGGCCTCAAGCTTTACCTGTAACTCAGCTCTCTCAATTCTAGTACCATCTTAGTTGCTCTCCTCTGGTCCTACTTTTTTTTTTTTTCTAGCTCTTTGTGCTTCTTAAACTTGAGAAATATCTTCTGGTTTTGGCCCTATGTAGGTTGTGAACAACTTGCTGAATATTTTCTTATCCATGGATTTGTTTGCATTTCTAATATTTGTCAGCAGACTAGTTGGTCTCCTTATCTTTTCTCCTAATGTAGGACTATGGTAAGAGATTAGGGATGATGTCAACTCCCAGTTTCCTTTCACACAGAGATTTCTGCAGCTTATTTCCTCCTAAATGATATTCATATTGAGGCCTTCTTTCATTGTGATCCGTCCTCATTGCTTGACACTAACTTGGGTTAAACTTCATCTTTTTATTAGACCAACATTGTAGTCTTGTCTTGATCCCTTTGTCAGTTGTTTCAGTACTCTTTGTTTCTCACTTTCCTCAAGTACTTTGCATCATCAGCAAACATGTTCAGGTATTAGTCCATACCTTCTATTCAGTCATTTATAATAGGTAAGGAAGAGTATGTGGTTCCAGAACAGAACTCTGTGGCACTCTGCTAGAGCTCTCAACTCAGTTAAGAAGGTTCCCTTGACATTCATCCTTTTGTTTCATTCCCCGAAAATAACCTTTTATCCATTGAAGGAGTCTTCTTTATCCCTGCTTGGAGATCCAGCTTCTGAATCAGCCTTTCATTGGTAGTGTTAAAAGCTTGGTAGCAGTCCTAATACAAAGAATCCACCGAGCCTTCTCTTTTGTCCACTACTGAACTCATTCTCCTGTAGAAATCCAAGAGGTTCATAATGCATGACCTCCTCTCCCTGAAACCATGTTGTCTCTCACTTCGGTAATTTCTTCTCTGCAGGAAGTCATCCATATGCTTTCAAATTATCTTTTCCATATCTTTTCCAGCACTCTACCATACAGACCACACTCATCACTGAGACTGTAGTTTAGCACCTCTTCCCAGTCTCCTTTCTCATGAATAGGTATGGTGTTTGCTCTTTCCACTTGCTTGGCACTTTTGCTTTTTCTGGTGACATCTTGAAAGGTATTTCAAGAGGTTTGTTAAGTGTATCTGCACTCACCTTCAGCATATATCATGAAATTTCCTCTGGACCAGGAGCCTTGTATGGATCAAGATCCTTTAGTATTTTGTTAATGTCTTTTCTAGATCTCTGTGCTTTTGAAGATGTCCTCGTCATTCCATCTCATTGTTGTTAAGGCTGTAATATACTTTGCTGTAAAAATACTTTTGAATATATCATTCAGTTTATCACATATTCTCACAACATCCTTCACAACTCTTCCCTTAGAATCCCTTAGCCTGATTAACTACTCCGGAACTATTTACTCCTGCTGAATTTTAGGAAAAATTTTGGATTTTTTTCTGTGTTGAAAATTCATTTGCAAATTTCTTTGTTCCTCCTTTCTTATCCTGGTGTATTCTTTCCTTGCTCGCTTATACCTTACATATGCTGGAGTACTGACTTCATCTTCATCACAGCAAATCTACAAGGTCCTTCACTTTTGACAACTTTTATTGAGCTATTGCACTCTCTTTCTTATGTTTCCCTCTTTATTTAAGGTTATAGGTATTCTTGCTCCTGTTCCATTGTAAATTTCACAGAACCTTTCAGCACAATGCCCCGTTCCTGGCTACTGAACTTCATTTCCCAGTTTATGTTACCATAGATATAGTTGAGTTTTGTGTAGTTTCCACAGTTATATCCCTTCTTTAAGTCTTGTCTCATCTCTGCTCTTTTAAGTTTCTTATTGACCACATGATCAAATTTAAACATTACATGATCACTTTTTCTGACTGTTGTATCACATATGAAACTTTCAATATCTGTGCTAGGATATGTGAAGATAAGATCTGGTAATAATGATGAAATAGTTGCTCTCGTCTCTTTGTATTTAGGGAAGTGCTGATAGAAGAAATTATCCTGTACATGCTAAAAACTTGTTTCACCATGCATATTCTTATTCCCCCATTCTGTCTCTTTATGATTAATATTCCCCATTGTCAGTACTTTACCTTCTCTGAGAAGTGCATGTTTTACTGCTTTATTAACCATCCTGATTATTCCTTCATTGTTAATTTTATTCTTCATCATTAGAATTTTGGGGAATTATATATCAACACAGTACTTTTCTTTTGTATTGTTATTATTCCCATTAAATACTGTCAGAATGGGATATACACATACATGTATATTCATCCTCATACTTGTTTCCTGTTTCAGCGAGGTAGCACCAATAACAGACAAAGAAAAGGCCTCCTTTGTTCGCATCCATTCTGTAGCTGTCATGTATTGCACTGAAAATAGCCCTCTTACCAGAAATGGTCACCACAAACCTTCCTGTGAATTCCCCTGGCTGCCTCATATACCCTGGTTTAGTCCATTGACAGCATGATGTCCCTTGTATACCATATCACTCCAGCTCACTTTATGCCTTGCACGCCTTTCACCCTCCTGTATGTTCAGGCCTGTGCATTCAAAATCTTTTTACAGTATATCTTTCTCTCCAGTATGGTCTGCCCCTTCCTCTCCTCTTAATTTTTGACATGTGTATTTTCTTTGTCAACCTCTCCTCTCTTATTCTTTCTATGAATCTACACCATTTTAAGGCACTCTTTTCAGCTCTCTCAACCATACTCTTCATAATACCACACCTTTCTCTTACTTGTTCTTTAGTTACTGGATCAACTCCCCTCCTGCCACATATTGTCCTTGAACATTTCATATCCAACACATTCATCTTCTTCCATACATTCTCATCAATAGCTCATACCATCTACCCATATAACATTGTTGTACTACTATACCTTCAAACATGACTATTCTTGCCCTCCCAAATAATGACCTCTCTTTTCACACATTCCAAAGAGCTCCCAAAACTTTTGTCCCTTCACCCATTCTATGACTTACCTCTGATTCCATGGTTGCATTGGTTGCCATATTCACTCTCAGATATCTAGAACACTTCACTTTCTTGTAAGTTTTCACACCCCAACTAGCATGTCTCTCTACACTGCTACATCTAATAATCTGGCTTTTATTTTAATGTATTCTCAACTTTCTCCTTTCACACATTCTCCTCAACTCAGACACCAACTTCAGTTTCTCTCTAAAATCTGCCACCAGTGCCATAACAGTAGACATGAACTAACTCATTTCCTCTGGCACTCTAACCCCCAACAAACTGCATACCTGCTCTTCTCTGAAGACCCTTGCATGTACATCTCTTACCATCCCATGCATAAACAAATTAAACAGATATGGCAATATCACAAATCCCTGCTGCAGACTCATCTTCACTTGAAACCACTCATCATCTTCTCTACTACTCTCACACATGCCTTACTCTCATGATGGAAACTACTCACTGCTTCTAATAGCTTTTCTTTCACATCATATATCACTGCTTCTAATAGCTTTCCTTTCACATCATATATTCATAACACCTTCCACAAAGCATGTTTATCAACCCTTTCAAATACTTTCTCCATATTCATAAACACCACACACAAATCCTTTTGTTTCACAGTATTTATCACACAAATTCTTCAAAGCAAACACGATCCAAAAATCCTCTACCACTCTAGAAACCACATTGTTCCTTTTCAGTCTGATAGTCTGTGCAAGCCATCACCCTCTCAATCACCCACTTTCCCATACATCTTACCAGATACACTCAACACTTGTACCTCCATAATTCGAACATGTGTCTTCATCCTTTGTGCCTGTATTCATTGGAGCTGTACACTATATGCAATGCACTGTCATCTATATCTCCTTAACCCTAAAACCTCACATCTGTCACCCTATCATCAGACACATGCAGCAGTCTTTTAAAGTACTCACTTCATCTCTAAACTCAACCCTGCTTTTTACCACTTACCCATTTGCCCTCTTAACCAAAGTTCCCATTTATTCTCTTTATTTATCTCTCACTATTAATTTCAATTCAAAACATTTTGTTTTCTCCCTGAAGTTTACGGATACTTGCTCACCACTACTTTCATTTGCCTTTTTTTTTTTTTTCAGTCCCTGCACCTTCCTTTTGACCTCATGCCTCTTTCTCTTGTACATATCTCAATCACCTACACCCCTTTCCTTCATGTAATGCCCATACACCTCTGTTTTCTCTTCACTAGCAACTTTACTTTGTCATCACTCCACTCACTACCCTCTCTCACTTGCCCACCAGCCACCTCTAACATGTCATACACATCTCTTGCACATGCCAGTACAGCTTCCCTGAATAGCTCCCATTCCTCAGTCAATCTTGTGGCTTTATTTACTCCAACTTTCTGCCATTCTAAACCCAAGTTGCCCTGCTATCTCTTCACACAAGCCTCTTTTTCAAGTTCACTAAATTTCACCACTCACTTCTCACCCATATCATTTCCTCTTTTCTGAAAACGTCTACAAATTTTCACCCATGCTTCCATAAAGTAATGATCAAGACATCCCACCAGCTGCCCTTCTCAGCACATTCACATTAAAAAATCTCTGCACACTTATCATTTAAAACATAGTGCAATAATGCCAACTAACTGTCTTCCCTACTCACTCATGCATCCTTATGTGTGTCCCTCTTTTTAATCCAAGTATACCCAATCAAAAGTCCTTTTTCAGAACACACTTTCAAAGGCTGTTCATCATTTTCATTCACATAACTGAATACCCCATGTCCCGAAATTATACCATCAACTGCCCCATTACCCACTTTCCCACTCAGATCACCCATCATTGATACCCAATCTCTCTCATCAAAATTCTTGTACCTCTTGTGAACAGTTTCATAAGCATTTATAGCCACTCACCTCTTCTAATCTAATGCACTTTCACTTTTGTCCACATCATTCTAGGGCTCACTTCCTTACACTTTCTCACACATTCCCATGACCTATAACTTCTTCATCAGCAGAAATGCTATCTCTTTCTTAACTTTATTCCTTGCGCTATAACCCGACAGTACCTCATAAGACATTCCCAAACTGTTCTTCCCCTTTACCCTTGAGCTTTGTTTCACTTATAGTCAGAAAATCCAGGTTCTTATCCTCAAGCATGCTAACCATCTCCTCTTCTGATCTTGTTTACATCCACACACATTCAGACACCCCAGCCTGAGCCTTTTAGGAGGATGAGCACTCTTCTTGGAGCCATCCATTGCAGCTTTTAGAAATTGAAATACAATAAGGGGAGGTTTTGCTGTGTTACTCAGGACCTCTTTCTAAGACTTCTACAGCCCAAGGCTGTGCTACCGCCAGTAGAGTGAGAAATTCTTGGAAAGACCATACTCACAATGATAGATCCTTGCCAAAGGTGACTTTTTGCTCATGATGTGACCATGTGCAGGTGGAGTCTGGTGAAAGGCATTGCACAGAATAGAGTGAATTGGAACGATGTAGTATACTGGGATCGATGTGTCGTCAGTGGACTGAACCAGGGCATGTGAAGTGTCTAGGGTATACCATGGAAAGGTCTGTGGGGCCTGATTTTGGATAGGGAGCTGTGGTTTTGGTACAGTACACATGACGGCTAGAGAATGGATGTAAGTGGATGTGGCCTCTCTTCATATGCTTTGTGGTGCTTCCTCGCTGACGCAGGGGGTGGCGATGCTGTTTCGTGTGGGGTGGGGTGGTGCTGGGAATGGATAAAGGCAAGCAAGTATGAATATGTACATGTGTACATATGTATATGTGTATGCGTATGTATATGTATGTATGTGTATATATGTACATGTATATATGTATATGTACGTGTATGTAAGTGGATGGGTCTTTCTTTGTCTGCTTCCTGGTGCTACCTCACTAATGCGGGAAATGGCAATCCGCTATAATGATAACAATGATAGATTATATATATATATATATATATATATATATATATATATATATATATATATATATAAAGAGAGAGAGAGAGAGAGAGAG
>JAYMFT010025169.1:0-16253 GCA_038088735.1 Panulirus argus
CTCTATATTTCAATTAGGGCCCGGCCTTGATGTGGACTTTTGTCCGTGATTGGAGCCTTCAACATTAAAAAAAAAAAAGATAATCGATGTGGTCATTCCAATTTGATTCATTATTAATATGTACACTCAAGTGTTTACATTTGTGCACTATCGGTAGATTGCAATTGTTCAAAGTTAATTGTGGGTACACTGTTGGTCTTTTTGATGGACTGAATATTATAACTTCACACTTTTGTGAGTTTAGTGACATTCTGACGTGAACACTCTCTCTTGTAAAATTATTCAGTGTGTCTTGCATTGTAGATATTATATTGTGTTGAATATCAACTATTTCGGCTAATGTCATATCATCTACATATTTAACATGAAAAGTAGCGTCTTTGGATATGCTGTTGATGACTACCAAGAATGTAATGGGTCCATGGTGTGTTCCCTGAGGTACCCCACAAATAATATTATCCCAGCGAGACAGTGTATCATTTTAGCGTACTCTGTGTTGGCGACCTGTCAGGAAGCTAGATGTGACGTTTAACAGTGAAGGACGACATCCGAGTGATCCACATAATCAAAGGCTTTCTGAAAATCATTTAGGACAATCTAGGCCATTTTGTTCAGTTGTTCAATTCCTTTTAATACTGTGTCCAGTAAATGAAGTAGAACTTCCTTTTAAATCTGCATACTGACTGGAATCAAGATTTGGTGATTTGGTTTAATATCTTCCAAGAACCCACTCAGCAGCAAAACCCTCCAACATTTTACCTAGATCAGGGTTGAGGGAAAGAGGTCTAAGATCTCTCAGCTGCTATATAACGTTCTTCTTAGGAAGAGGTGTAATGGTAGCACCTTTCAATATCTTGGGAAAAATTCCACTTTGCAGACAGATCTTACAAATGTGGCTTAGTGGTTCGCTAATTTCATTTCTCCAATATTAGGGGTTTTCTGACTGGCTCATGACCGTGCCTCAGGAGGTCTCTGCACAGAGACACGCTTTAAATGCTGAAGGTGAAAATATCTACATGTATCAGATGGAATATCGAGGAGAGCATTCCTTCATCGATCTCTTCAACCGCACTGACACTTCAGAATGTAAGTATTGTGGTCATCACGCTTGGGTTAATCAATCGGTTATAGATTATTTATAAATCGAGTGTTCTTTTTTTACTGGTTTGGAATAAAGTTATTCTGTGCGTAGGACAAGCCCTTCAAACTCAGTTTTTTTTCTCTCTCTCTCTTTTTAATAAGATTTCTTTCGGTGATAAGAGTTTCAACTAGAAGTGACTGAGAGAGACTCAAATTTAATGATGGGCCTCACCCTGACAAGTGATACAGATAGGTTGATTAAGCCACGCCGCTTGTTTAAGCGAGGATTTCCTCGGGGATATTGTTCTTCCTCCTGCAGGGGTGGCACACGGGGACGATCTGATATACATGTTCAACGACATCTTGCTGTTCCCACCCTTGGAGCGACCCGAGGACCTGTTCTTCAGCGACATCATGCTGACCCTCTGGACCAACTTCGCCGCCACAGGGTAAGGTCGTCCATTAAGGCAGATGCGAATGTGAACGTAAATGTAAAAGTTCTTTTGAGGTAATGAGGCTTTACTGACTGACTCCTCACAGTCCTGAATATAAAAATGATGTACGAAGATTATCATTCTTTCATCTTTCTAACATTCTGAAATTTGATTTCGTCACAAAATAGCCTCACAGTCAGGAAAAGAACATAGGTTTAAATCGTAGGATTTGCAGTTTATAAATCTGACCTTTTTCGACTAGACTTTCTCAAGAAAGGATACAGAGCTAAAACCACCCATGATGTGAGAGTAGTACTCCATACAAGGACGGATCAATCCTCTATATAATGGGAGCAACTGTTCGGAAGAAAAGAAATTTCGACGTCTAAACAGGACTCCCATTTCTTAAAGGTAGACTTAGCTATTGCCGTAATGTGTGGTTTCCGAGATAGAATGGATGTTACAGTAATACCAAGTCAAGAGGTGGAATTACAGAAACGTCAAAGGAGAGAGGAAAGTTGTGAGGAATTTTCGATATAGATATGGGCAGATAATGGGTCTTTGAGGTATTAAACTTAACCAGATTTCACCTACTCCCACTGAGATAACCTGTCCAAATATGAGTTTATTGAGAAAGTTGTGTCCAGACAAGATGCAAATCGAGTAAGAGAAGAAGAAGTAGAACTGAGGGATGTGGAGGAATGCAGTGTTGAGTCGTCAATGCATGAGTACATTTTTTTTCTTTGGAAGAAAGGAAATCGTTGATAAAAAAGGAGAAAAAGTGTAGGAGACAGGACAGAACCTTGAGAGACACCTCTGTTGATGGAGAAAGGGGAAAGGCTGATCTATCAACAACCACAGAGATAAATCGGTCAGAGAAGAATGTAGATATGAGGGAGCAAAGTGAGGGAGGGAAGCCATAAAAAGGGGAGCTTAGAGATGATCAGATGTAAGGAAATACCAAGCTGTGACTTCATGTTCTCATCTTTGTATAACATGACTAGGGTGCTCAGTACACTTAGAGACAGTGAAATTACTGAAATGTCTGAATACTATGAGTGCTGACTATCATCCAGGATCGTGAACCCCCATTCAATCGTGGAGAAGCCATTCTTTCCTGGCAGAGAGAAAGTTAAATGTTCTCATGTCATCCGTTAGGAATTTGGGTATATCTAGGGACCAACTTGTTTATTAGCATCCAGCACTATCATCGTTGTATAGGTGTGTGTGTGGGTAGGTATGATGTATGGATGCAAAGGTTGGATGGTCGCGTATTTGGTGTAAGGATGTTTTGCTGGTCTTAGGGGGGGGGGGCAGGATAAAGAAAGGTTAGACGAAGCAAGAAATGAAGAGAAGCAGCCAAATGTGTAGCAGTGATGGTATTCCATACTTTAGACTAAATAGATATTAAGGGAATTGATTGAACTTCTATATATAGACGCTGTTACAGATTACAGATATCAGGCTCGCTCGAGACATCGCGTACGGCAATTTTTTTTCTTAGTTCAACTTTTTTTCTTCCTGATTCTGCCTGAGAACTCCAAAGCTAGACAAGAGCGGCGTTGATGGTGGGCGGTAGATATGAGCAACTGAAAATATTTTACTGTAGTGTGGGTTTGGCTGCAGAACAGAGAGGTAAGAACAGGTATTGCTCCACCCGGATAGATATCTTTTTTCTTTTCAACACGAACATGAGCGAAGGTGTAAATTACATGTAAGATCGCCGTCCAAGGCTTGAGTCACACCCAATCTTCCTCATCTCCACCAGGAACCCGACGCCTGACCCCTCCCTGGGCTTCCGGTGGAATCCCATCTCACCCACATGTCTGCAGTATCTCAGCCTCTCACTGGTGCCCACCATGAAACCCGACTCCCGCGCCGAGGTACGTATAGGTCCACGATCATCACCAAGACCCATCACGATGGACTGGTGGGTGGGTCGCAAAGGTTCAGTAGTTGTTACAACAGGTCCTCCTCCTCCTCCTCCTCCTCCTCGTTTGCCATCTGCCACGACACTGACGCCCAATGCAGGTGGTGCAGGATCATGGCCAACGTGTCTTGTGTGTGTGATGCCCCCAACTCACGTCAGTCTTTTTTGGATCCATTTTCACCGTCCACCATGACGCTCGTCACTTGACGATATGGACTCAAATCTAAATTTCGAATGAGTTTATATTTTTTTCTTTTCGTTTTAGGGAATTTCTGTGATGGAAGTATTGTGTAAATATTTATTGATTTTTTTTTTTCAGATACGGAAATTTTTCCAGTATCTACCAACAGAGCAAAACACAATTATGTACCCGGAGATGACCTCGGCTCGAAACGTTCATGAGTGCTTGTTATAGACAATGCTGCCATCTGTAATGCTGCTGCTGCTGCTCCTGCTACTGCTATTTACTAATCCCCCGCTGATACTGCTCCTGGAGCTCCTGGTTGTGGTCCTGGTGGTCAGGAACAAAATCGAACCTAGACGTAAATCATCAGCTGAAGTTAATCCTATGGTGTCCGTATTTCACCCATTTTTTTTTCCAGTCATTGAGTGACATCACATTGCGTATCCTCAGCTGTAAACCTTAACTCCCTGATCACGACGTTACGACCCCTTGCTAGTTTTGTTTTTAGTTTTAACCACGACACTCCCATTCTCGAGTTGACCTCACTGCACATTTGGCATAAGCGACTTGACACCTACAACTGACCACTGTAATTATCGTATTAAGCAATTGATACTTAAGACTTGTGACCTCACCTGACCTCTCTCTCTCTCTGTTACTCCCTAGAGAACTAGCGGCAATGAGATTGGCGGGCAGGCCTTCAGTGCTTCTTGAATACTAAGGTACTCTCCACCTCTGCCAGTCGGGCAGTCGACTTGCCTAGAGAGAGAGAAAGAAGTGCGCCACTCGCGCCTGAGACTTCTTGATTATGTGACCCGGACACTAGGAACACGAGGTTTCAAGACAAGTCGGCAGCAGCTCACCATGTGACTCCTAACATTCCATCTTTCCAATAGGTCTCTGTTGTTCCTTATCTCCCATGTATCCCCTTTTGTAGGACGCACTTCTGGACATCGCAACTACCCATCTCAAGTAGCAACACAAAGCAGAGACAGAACCCACCTGCTGATTGAGAACAACGGCAAGCGACACCTCTCTTTCTCCTGTAGAAGCTCCATGAGACTCGACAGCCACACACCTCTCTCACGGGATGCCTGCTTCTCTCCTAATGCCCACCACCATCAGCATCCTATCTGAAAATACCTCACCTTACCTCACTTAACTTCACCATCTTACAATAATTCTGCACACCTGGTAGCTTCTTGCTCTAAGCTAGGTCACCTCTGCATAGTAAAGCATTGTGTTGCAGTGCTCGTTTTTCCATACTCCTGTTTCGATCGTCACCAGCCAGAAAAGACGTCACGCTTTAATTGAACGCCTGCTAAACTAGGATGGCGATTTCCCACGTGAGTCCTACCAAAGGATGCTGTGGGAAATGAGGCACCAGAGAGAGAACCGCCAGAAAGGCGGAAAGTTGGGAAATCATATGGTGAACTGCAACTGACGGTGCAGACAACTCCAAGAGCTTTAGGAGTCAGGGGCCCCCGGAGCCAGAGACACGTAGTCCGTGACTTTCCAGACACAAGCGGCGAGTTGGCTCCTTGTCAGATGCAGGAGGAGGCCGCCACGGTATTCAAAAGGGGAATGAGGTCAGCCGCATCGTGGGGCGTGGCCGCTAAGCTTATTACCGCTGTTCCCCTTAGGGATTAGAGAGGGGGTCAGGCGAGGTTACGCCATGACGCTCAGTTGCTTAATGTGTTGATTACAGCGACCGAGTGTGGTGTTGTGAGGTCGCTGAGCTGGATGCGTGTGTGTGTGTGTGTACTGAGGACACTTGCGCATGAAAGTCTTGCCCAGTTGAAAGGCCAGGCCAGCCAGCGTAAGCAATGACTGAGCTGCTCAAGGGTTGTATCGTTGTATTCCTGAGGTGTTCAGAAGACCACGAACGCCCTCTGTGCCAAAGGGGGACAATGTATACTAGCAAATTGTTCTCTCGAGACTGATGGAGATGTGGCTCGGTTGGTTCACCGCACATTTGTGACTGTTAAATCTTTGCAGTCTGGGCAGTCAAAGTTGCCTGCTGACTTTGCAAGATGTCTAATTGCAATGCCAACTTACCTATCATATTCACGAGGAGAGGAAGAGTGAGTGATTTGCCTTTTCTATCTTTCTGAAATACACTTTACTTTCAAAATCATAAAGCAAAATTTTTTTTCTTTTTTTTTTCTTTTTGCATTTGGGGGGATAGAGATAGAATATTGAATGGATTATTCAGGTCTTCGAATGGCTGTGACATCAGATCAGTTACTAATGTGTATAAACATGTGATGCCATCACTAAAAAATTCTTTCAGCCAATGTGAGATACAGATGTTACCAATGGAGTTTGATCCAGTGACACAGACAATCTCCTCAGTTTGTCATAAAAATTCAGTATAGTTTCCTCTCCTGGTTAAACTAGTTTTAATTTCTAGCATTCTTATTCTTCATTTTGAGTTTCTAGAGGGAAGTCTCGTGGTTTATGTCGCCATCAGGCAAAGTTTGTTCTTGTAATGTGCTGAATAAAGATATGCTTAGCTTTGACTATCTTCCCGTCCATGGCTGCAAAGAGATAGGTACTGGAATGACTGATTGATAGTCTTCCACAAAACTACTTCAATTTAATCCCTTGAGCACGAGGGTCCGGCCCTTGAGTGTGACTTGTGTGTACGACCCTCGGGAACTGATGATGGTTTATGGGGTTCGATGAGACCCCCTTTTTTTAAATAAAGGATCAGGTCAAGGGTCGCGTCATCAGACCCCAAGGTCGTTACCGTTGGCTCCAAGGATCGGTACCGTCGTGTTCAAGGGGTTGTACACACTCACCTATATCCTCAAAGAGGTTCGAGACATTGTCCAAGGTGAGGCTGACAGCAGCCACTGCAGTTTAGCCTACATCGCCTGTCGTACGTCCACACACAAAATGATCTTACGGACCGAAGACGAATGCCTGGATATCTGGAAGATTTCCGGGTCTGCAGTATTCCAGTGTGGTAATATATGTTCCCATATATTTATACGGGAGACAAGTATAGAAATTACAACTAGGGAATCCAATTTGTATGCATGATTTAATTAAAAGAATAAAGAGAAAGCTATACCTAGGTTTAGCACAATCTATACTGGCTAGAGTTTCACATATAGAAAGAACTCTACCCTCAATACCCGTTTATTCAGCAACTTTAACAAATGTCTCCTCCTAAGTTGATGAGGCTTTTGAATGAACCAGGTTACCATGATAAAAAAAAGATTGACATAAATCAAATATTTAAAGACACGCCGTAAATCAGAATATAACAATTGCTAAAACGGAAGTGCAGCGTTGAAAATTAAAACGAACTACCCCGAGGAAAAATGGCTCAATCTAAAGCAATGTATACAATAAAACAGGTGGCCCTGACCGTCCTTCCTCAGTCTGTACACACGGCGAGAAGGTTGCCAGAGTCAGGATGACTAACCTCCGTACACAGTTGCCACTAGTTTATCCATTTTTTTCGATAGGATAGAAATAACTGGCTGCTGGGGTGAGATATATTCGGAAAAATATTATATTGTTGAGTGAAAAGACTGCAACCAATGTGGGAGGTAGGAAGAGGGAAAATGGTGGGGTGAGTGATCATACCACTAAACAATACCATTCCACCGTTCAGGGAGGAAGGGGTGGTGGTGGTGAGGGAGAATGAGATAACCAGAAAGAATGGGAGTGGTGGTGATGAGCTAGGGGTGTGGCAGCCAGGGAGGAAGGGGGTGGTGGCGGTGAGGGAGTCTGGGTTGGCCTGGGATTACCTGCACCTACCTATCTATGAATACCTACGACGAGATATTGCCATGATGGCAGGTGCTTGCCCATAGCGCTCACCGCAGTCCTTGCCTGATGCACTACTGATTCTCTCGACCTCCACCATAATATCCAATTCATATTTTGCTGTTCCGGCGTAACTGTCTATTCTAGGCTCATCTGATAGTCTTCAACCACGAGTCTAGCTTTCTTTTGAACGTTTCTGTAGTCACTCTGTGTTTACGCGGCCTAGTTCTCCTGGCACGGTATTGAATAATTGTTCCAGTTTTCTTGCTGGGCATTTAAATATATCCGTTTTGTGCCTTTTTTAGAATAATTCCAGGTATTATCTTTGATTTGATGAGTCTGTATCTACCCTGTTGCCTTCAGGTCTGAGACGTTGATTTTATATCTTCCTGTTGTAGCCAGGCATATGTTGTTATATGTCACAAAGTCTTTCTAGATTATGTAATTCGGGTTACCTCAGTCTTTCACGGTAATTCATGTTCTAGTTCACTAATTGTTCTTGTAACACGTTTTTTGAATTCCCTCTAGTCTGCTCGCTTCAACTTGCTTGACTGGCGACCATACAGCACAAGAATATTCACTTCTAATTCTCATACATACATTAAACGATTTCATCAGTTTTCAATCTCTAGTTGCAAAAGTTCTTGATAACATACTACTCGTTATTGTTTTTTTTTTTGTTAGCTAAGGCGACACAGGCAGCTGAGGCCTTAATCATGATGAGGCTAATATGATGAGGACTTTTGTCGGTCATATCACCATTTGCAACTGCTGGTTAGAAATGCTCACGTCCATTTTCCTGTTTGTTTTTTTTCACTGCAAATCTATATTTTACTACTTTCTTCAGTCGTATAACTTGATTAACCATGCTAAATGCTTTTTGAGGATTTGATGGTGGTGAGGGAGGGTGCGCTAACCAGACAGGGAGGGGCGTAGTGGTGGTAAGGGAGCGTGTGGTAACCAGTATGGCAGGGCGCAGTGGTGTTGAGGGAGGATGTGGTGACCAGCATGGGAGGGCGCAATGGTGGTGAGGGAGGGTGTGGTAGCCCACCGCAGGATAGGAACGAGCAGACGGTGGACCCGGATCTGATAGTACCCTCTAAAACGAAGCTGGTTCTCCTTTTAACAAAATTTGTTTATATTTACGAAAAGAACTCTTCAAAAAGGCATACAAATCAGGGCCTCTAAAGCATTGAAAAGTTATCATTTAACTAAAATAACATATAAATAGTTCGAAATAATCCGATATACGACGAAAAAGTTTCAGGCACTCACTCAACACCAGTGTAAGTGCCATTTTGATAACCCGTATGTTGTATGTGTTTTAAATACGTGTACTTTTCTAAGGAAAGCGAGGCAAACAAAACGATAAGCATTCCAAGAAATTCATCAACGAATTTGTAGGTATATGACTTTTAAACCCTCTCAAACTTCTACTCTGCCTACACAAAGAGCCAAAGTTGCGTTTATTCCCGCAATCTGTTCAAAATACGTTATTTTCACCCTCAGATATCATAGTCATCAAAACAACTTGATTAAATACAGGTATGTCAGCAGATTTTTTTTTTTTTTTTGCATAACGCCGATGCGTGTCTCACAAAACATTCATATTATATATTGACAAATCTGCCTGCCGGCGATTTTCAATATTTACATTATCAACGCTTAGGTTGCATCAATTTCTGTTAACAATAAAAAAGTTAGACTGCGAATAGTCATTGCACACCGTTGCTCAAACATTGTTTCCCTGTGAGGCCACTACATACAGTCAGTACGGCCCTGACAGAGTAGGAAACGAGTCATACGATATGTGCACTCCGCAAAACAACGGTTGCTGGTAATGTTATTTTCATTTCCGGATTTTTTGAGTTAACCTCATTTCTGACGTGTTTCATTGCACCGGAAGTTTGTTTATTCAGAGTAATGTTATGACACTGCATTTTAAGACCTGGTTCATTTATTTTGGGTGTTAGCGTTTTTCTTCGTTTTAGGACTAATTTGCAGTTTGGGTGGTATCATCGTTTCAGTTGAGAATTATCACTGGATATGACATTTACATGTATATGCAGGTTAAGATGATCGGTGTATTTTGAAGTATTTCTTAAAGTTTAGTCTCTGTTTTTAACATTACACTGACGTAACTTTGAGTGATTTCATAATGTAAGTCTTAACGCCATTTCCAAAAAATTTTAGTAATTTGCTGAATGCTATTTTATGGTTTTCTCCTTATTCTAAAATGCACTGACCTGAAATTGATTTAGCAATCTATTATAAAGACTCAATTAATATAATAAACGCTGGGACGTGGTACTAAGAGTCTTGATGTAAGTTATGTGGACGCAAAAGTAATTTGGAAGCGACCCATTCAGATTCAGCTATTGCATATTGATTGCATGATATTTTTTTGTGATGTCAGTGTGAACGAAAGGAAGATAGTGTGCAGCATGGAGGATGAGACAGGTTTGTTTTGAGAGAGAGCAGATTTGAAGGAGGTGGGGGTGGAACCTAAAGGAAGTGGAGTGCTTTAGGGGCCTGGGAGGACGTGTCAGCAAATGGAACCATGCGGAATAAATGGTGTCATAGGATGGGTGAGGGGGCTGAGGTCCTGGGTCCTAAGTGTATTAAGGAATGTCTGCAAAAGGGGAGATCAACATCAGTAAGGGCAAAGATGGGTATGTTTGAAGGTACAGTAGTCTCGACGGTGTTGTATGGATTAGTCCTGGGCCCTGAATGCAAAAGAAAGGTGGAGGGGTGAACGTGACGGAAAAGTAAAGCTTGAAGATAACATGTGGTATGAGACGGGTTGATCGTGTAGGGAGTTACAGCGTAAGAGCGAGGTGTGATTAAGAGGTGATCTATGTGTGTGCTGAGATGGTTCGGACATAAGAAGAGAATGGGCGAAAAAATAATTTAACAGGATCTGTGTTTTCAGGAATGGGTGGAGTTAGTTGTGACAGGTGACCGATAAGTAGATATCAGAGGGGTGGAGTAAAAAAAAAAAGTTATTGTGGTCTGAATGTTCAGGGGGTTGCGAGGCGTGCATGCGACAGAATGAACTGGATCGATGTAATAAAAAGTAGTGTGGCGTGGGTTGGGGGAGAGGGACATCATGGATTGAACCAGGTTATATGAAGCGGCCAGGGAAAGCCACAGACTAGTCTGTGGTGGGGTCTGGTTTCAAAGCACTATACGTAACAGCCAGAGAATGGATGTGAGCAAATGGTGCCGTTGTTCGTCTGTTCCTGGCGCGATCTCGCTAACGCGGGGGATGGCGAACAAGGATAGAAAAACGTAATGCAGTTATTTTACTCCAGACATCCGGCTACTGTAAGTCAAGAAACCATGCTCCATTTTTCTGCCTTCGATGCGACAGGTTAGGCCAATGGTTCCGTGGGCCATACATGACAACTTTAGTGCATTGTTTGATCCATATTACGGTGAAGCCTTGTTGCCTCTAGTGCCGAAGGGATGACTGCAGGAAGCGGTGCGAAAAATGACACTGAAAGAATACTTTCCTTGGTGTAAGGCTTGCATGGGATAGAGTGAATTGGATAAGTTTGGTATACGGGGGGCGACGTACTGTCAGTGGACCGAATCAGGGCATGTGAAGCATTCGGGGGAAACCAACGAAAGATCTGTGGTGCCTAGTTGTGGTCAGGGGGCTGTGGTTTTGGTGCAGTATACATGAAGGATAGAGAATGGAAGCCAGCTTTAGTTGATACTCATTCTTGTCTTTCGACAGTAATATACTACCTGATCTTTTTCCCTCCTCGTTATTTTGTCTTTTTTTCTTCCTTGTTTTAGCACTGATATCTCTAAACCCCTCCCACATTTCATTTGCGCTATTTCTTTGGAACCATGATTGGTAATCGTTATTCTTATTATTTTTCCCCTAGAGCGGTGGCCGGCGATTCACAGAGCTTCTTTAATTAGCCTGTTTTGAGTGACAGCAGACCATCTCATCACCCTGACAGCCAGGCCTGTTTCAGACCTCTGTGGTATGTATTTACTGACGACTTAAAGACTTACCTCAACCACTGCTTTCCATATACGGGTATTTGTTTGTATTGGATAGTTTATTGATAGACCACGTTACATTGGGCCTGTTTTTTTTTTTATCTTGTTTTCTTTTATATACCGTTTCAATGGACATGACTTTAACTAGAGAACGTGCGTTTGCCCATACCATGTCGGCAACCATAAAAGAAAAGGATCTCACACACTCCCCCGTTAATCCCACGGGGAAGCCGTAGCCGAACGAAGCCATTAGGAGAAGTTGTGGCAACGAAAACTTCTTTTGTTGTTCATATGACAGTTTTTACTTTCCTTATATCAGTAAGTTTCGGTAGTTGTCCCTAATTTATTTTACCCTTCCCCTAATCCTCCCAGACATCTACTCAGTGACACCTAAACTTAGTCGTTTTCTACGTAGTGATGAACGTACGTATGGTATTGCTTTATAAATGTGTATGTTCCTTATCCTTACTTAAGAGCATGCAGGAGTGTCTATCCTTATAACCTCTGCATTGTTCAACTTCTTCAGTCTTAACACTTCCACGTTTACCCTTCGCCCTTCAGTAGACTGACCACATGACCAGTCCAATCGTTACATCCAACATTCCAGTCACCACATCACCAATTGATTCCCCACATTTATATAGTCTTGGACTTTCCCAACGAAATCACCTCCTTTTTCACATATTTCACCGCAGTGTTCACTTTCCCCGTACTGCAGGAACCGACCTCGTCGTCCATTATACCGTCCACCTACTCAGTGTCTTTTTCAGCTTGGTTGTAACTTTCCTAGTTACTTAAGGAAGTGAGAGGGAGTGGGGGGACAACTTTACCTGTAGGTGCCGAAGGAGGTGCAGAGACTGACTGCATTAGTGTGAAGTGTAAGACTAGAAAGACACGAGAGAATTCCCAAATGTCTTAAAGGAAATAAGTCTTACAGATCTGTACTTAAGTTTGAATTTGGTTTATATGGTTGACTGACTGTAAACAAAGTTTACCAATTTACAACCATGCCTAAGTGTGATTAGACATTAACAGGAGTGCCGTAAAGGTCGGTCTTGAGCAGGTCAGGGGTTCCGAAACGTGCGGTGGTGTGGTACTGTCCTTTCGCAGGACAGTGTTAGAATATATATATGTAATCGGACGCGCGTTAAGATTCATAGGTCAGCCTCACCCTTCGAGGTAAATCATGATCCATCGTGACCAAAGTTTTAACGTTTAGGAAAATGATCATGTTCGTACCCAGGCAAACGTGTGGAGGGCGAAGGGTTGGAGTGGAGTGGGCCAGCGAGCGGCCTTGGCTATTGCTGACGCTCTCTGTCTTAATGACGCAAGGTTAGCCTAGGCAGTGGGTCAGATGTTGTGTCGAGAATATCTTGAGGTGGACCTCTTCTCAGAAGAAAGCTCACGGTTGTGTTTGACCTTTTGAGCCCGATAATACTATCTTTGAGCCCGATAGTGCGACCTTGAGCACGATGGTGCGACCTTGAGCACGACGGTATTAGATTTTTGCTTCCATCAGCGGCTAATTTATTGTGCAACCCCATGTTCATCCTTTGAGCGGTAGCGCAAAAGGATTACAGAGGTCACAAGAAGTATTTGTCGGACTCTAGTGCCCAGATAATTATTAAATGAATTGTTACAAAACTGATTCATTACACAGCTTAATAGTATTCAGTTTAGTAAATATATTTATTAGATGCAAAAAGTGGATACAGTATCATATCAGATATGTTGTTATTAACAATAAGGTGTAATGAAATGTCTTTCAGGGTTTATTTGGACCTATCCCTAAAAGGTTCTATGATTTCACAGGTTAAGACATAGTGTTCTAGTGTGAGTCTATAACTCTGGCCATAAACTTTACAGTTCAAATGAATAACATCTCCAGAAGCCAAAGCGCCAAGATTACCTATAGTACCTGTAGCCTAGCCCGTGAACAATTATATCTTCTTTCGTTTTTGCTCCTGTCTCTACATACATGTTTTACCTGACAACAGTTCATCGTTATGGAAAATGCGTCAACTAGGGCCTGTTTGCACTCATCTAGTTGCTATAGAGAGATCTGTCAGTTCCTTCCAAATTACGCTCTTAAGACTTCGACAGTCTTTCTATAAAACGCAAGTTTGATAAGAGCATCAACTTTATCATGCTCCCTGAGACTATATGAGAGGGAATTCAAAACAATTTTATATGAATTCCTTAAACCTATAATGCTTGAATATAGCGCTGGCTTAAGATACCAACATGTTGCGCTCTGATCACAGGGTGTTCAGGGAAGGTATTGGGGACAAAGAATTAGAGATGATTAAATAGTCAATGACTATGATTTCTGTAAATTCGAGAGTTATTGTTCTATTCAGTTTGGCACTGGGTTAATATTAACGTATATTGTAAATGTTATTAGTGAATGGTCAGAAATAAGATCATCAACAGTGTCAGGATTATAACTTGAATATGTTGTGTCGAACGTTGAAGTCCCCCATTAAACCAGTAGGTTCAGTATAAGGTTAGGTCGATCTTTGTAGTGTAGGAGGATGGCAAGAGGAGCATAGGCTATAGCAGAGTATAGAATTACTGGCGTGTACTTTGATACCATGGTATTGGAACACATCGAGCTTTTAGGGGACGGTAACTGTTTAAATAAGTATTTGCTGTTTGTAAATCATGAAATTTATAAGTTGATAATATACGAGGGGGTTAATCAGTAGTTGCTAAATGTTTTTGCATATTATATACGACAGTGTCCTCATTAACGACCTTGAGATGAAGGTCAGAATATATTGTTTCCATAGAGGTAATGTTCCGGTTGAGTATTCTGAGGTTGTTATGCAGTTGTATGATGTTCCTATCATTTAGTGTCTTCAGTGTCTTTAGTGTTTTAAACTTGATGTCAAACGATCTATGTATTTCTTTGTTTGATAATAGGGGTTCTTTCTGTGCTGGGAAATTGATTTATTTAATATGTTTTTTGATCCTTTACCACTGAGGTGTTTAGCGATCGTTTTCTCTAGCATATTTTCAGCTATTTCATTCGTCTTCTGTCGTCATCAGTGTGTATGAAGCACTACATCCTACCATATTTCCGGAGTGTGAAACACTGTTGTTTATCTCTTCACACTGTGGGATTTATATGTTTTACATGTTGTTGCTCAGTAACATTTTCACTTAGGACCTGCAATTTCGCAGAGTACAGTATTATATTTGTACACGTTTGCCTACCTATCATCACTATGTTCAGGTGTTCCCATTCTCTCTTGGTGCACATCAACCTTCTCAATTAGCAACTGTAGTTTCTCACAAAGCGTATTAATAGATTAATGCAGGCTTGCCTTCAAGTAGCAGGCTACTAGGCCAGAGGAAGAGGGTTGCTCAAGGAAGAGGGACACACGGTAGGTATCAGGAACAGGAACCAACTTGATAATCTCCGGGAACAGGAACCATGCGAAGGTTGTGTTGAGTACTGAGAGGAAAGATCATATTTATTACATCATGACACTGTGCATACATATTGGTTTAGTATGGCTTGTAGCGAGAGAGGGGTCTTTCCTTCAAGTTATTCAGCATCCGTATATGTCTGGCCCGGTGACTAGCGCGTGCTATGAACCTCTATTCCTATCAAGGACGACTCGTGACTAGCGAATGTAATGCATCTTGGCTGTAGGTATCTGGCTGATGACATCTGCTCATCAACCTGACAGAGATGATTCTGTGAAATTCGGTAAAATTTTTGTGCCACCGCTCACAGGATGAGCACGGGGTGCACATTAAACTAGCTGCTGAGAGCAGGACTGAAGAGGATTTATTTCTAGTGACAGAAAGCCTGGAGATTGCTGGGCAAAATCGTCGCTATCCTGTGGACAGTGGACGGATGATACAGGGTGCATCCAAGGTCTAAGATATGGGCTACAGTATTTGAATTTTACAACCAAGTTACAGGATGAGGTAACTACTTAGAATAGACGAAGTTAAAATACTTCTAAAGTATCTGGAGGCAAGTAGAAAACTGTTTAACATCTGAGGGAAAAGTATGGAAGCTTCCCAAGTATCTGGGACAAACCTAGGCATCTTGTCAGTTATCTGGGGCAAAGTTAGGGTACCTCAGATGTATCTGGAATAAAATATCTAAAGTATCTGGAGGCAGTTCGAAAACTATTTGATATCTGGGGGAAAAACATGGATACTTCTCAAGTACCTGGAATAAAGTTAGGAAACTTTTCAAGTATCTGGGGCAAAGTTATGGTACTTATTAGGTATCTGGAATAACACGTCGGTATGGGGGAAACGCTTGCATTGTAATATTGCAATGTATGGCAACAAGTGTCTCTAAATTCATTTATAAAACAGCGAAGCATAGAGTGCAGCTCGGTAGTGGTGGAATTCCTAAGGCAAAGTTTGCATCATGTCTATTTAGTACAAGCGGCAGGAGCAAACTAACATGAGTATCTACACCCTAGGTAATATTAGCAGGAAGAGCAAACCACCATGAGTAACTATATAGAGCTTAGGCAGCATTAGCGTGAGGAGCAAACTACCATTAGTATTAGTAGCCTAGTGAGTATGGCAAAAGGAGCAAAATACTACATGTATTCTAGGTTGTATTAACGGGAGGAGAAAACTACCATGAGTATTTGTAGCGCGAGGCGGAAACTACCATGAGTATCTGTACCGGGAGGAGCAAATTACCATGAGTATATTTAACCTAGCTGAATCGGGTAACACGGCATCAAGGTTTCTGCAGAACTAATTTATGGTTATATATATATATATATATATATATATATATATATATATATATATCTATATATATATATATATATATATATAT
>JAYMFT010025180.1:0-16253 GCA_038088735.1 Panulirus argus
TGCGTCACATGATTATTGTGTGGCCATCGGCAACTCAAGGGTGTGCTGTTTTGATAACTGCTTCTTTCCCAACACGTTGAAGCTTTGGAACTCTCTACCTTTTCATGTCTTTCCCAATAACTATGAACTGGCTCATTTCAAGAGACATGTTTTACACTTTCTCAAAAATTTGTAAATACTTTCCTTGTCTGTTTTTCCCCCTTTCCCAATTCTCTCTATATTTCAATTAGGGCCTGGCCTTGATGTGGACTTTTGTCCAAGACTGGAGCCTTCAATATAAAAAAAAAAAAATACAAAACTTTTTTGTGTGAGTAGTGTAATATTTTTGATAGATATATTTAGATATATTCAGTGTGTTCACCACCAGTGCTGTTCTTAAGTATGAAAGAAGAGTAGAGTGTGAAAAGTTCAGGAAAGAAATAAAGCCTTCATTATATCCTCCTTACACATGCCAGCTAATCACACTCATATTTTGTGTATACGCTGTAATACTTCTAGATATATTCATGTTATTCATCACCAATGCTGTGCCTGAGAATAGAATAAGAGTACACTGTGAAACCAAGTTGAGTAGAAAGTAAGAAACAGTATCTCAGCAACCTTTTTTTTCTCAGTGGGAGTTGTCAGACATGTTAACCTCTGTGATCCTTACTCAGCAGTAGACCAGGCCAAAACAAAAGTCTTCATATAACTTTTTGAGTATTTTTACTTATTTTTGAATGCTGATTTATCATGTCATAAAAGAAAATGTTTTAGATTTTTTTAAATCCTATACATGTGGTTGGCCACTGCAGCCAGTACCACTCTTAAGGGTCAACTTTCTAATTTTTGGCTTTCTTCAATATTCTTGTAAAAACCTCTCTGGACCTACCAGTTTATATACTTCCATTCCATTTGATACTGACATTGTATCTCGCTCTTGTATGTTAATTTGTCATAGCATTTTTACATTGTTTACGCTTTATTTTATGTCTTGCAGAGCCTTGAAGACAGTGGTAATTGGTGCTGTCTTAACATTATTTGTGGTATACATTGTGCTGCCACTGATCTTTCACTACTCACCAGCTCTCCAGCGAACCATTGTCTTTCTCAATTTTGGTAAGGATTATAATAATGTGATGAAAGCGCATAATTGATGTTAATGTATCGCACCAAAAAGTGCAATGTTTTGTCAGTTTTTTCTTCCCTTTCATTGGTAATATTTTGGACTCATTTTAGTTTCGTGTATTTATGTAAACCAGATTGGACCCTACAAATCTGAAATGCAAAATTTATCATCCTCTCTTCAGCCTAACACAAAAGCCTTTCACTCATTAACTGAGTTCACATGAATATACCAGTCCCATTTCATGCTGGCATCGCTTAATAACAGTAGAGTAGCCTCTCTTACCTTGCTAGGTGGTAATTCACCCAGCTACAGGTCATAAATTAACAACTTTCTTTAACTTGTATATTGAGCTGCTGTCATCCATGGAGATGCACATTGTTTTTTAGATTAAGTAAGCAGATGTATTATTATGTTTTGTTTTTGTAGTAAGAAAGTGGAGATCCTAACAATTTATGTTTGATCATCTTGATTGTTTTCACAATTTGCCAGAGTTTTTTTTTTTATCCATATACTTAGATGTGATACTGTGCTACTGGTATTTGCCAGCATACAGTTTGTCTCATTAACAGTTCCTCTAAGGTGGCATTCTGGTGACAGGTTAGGCACAATGTCAGTTTGTTATACAAAATCCTATAACTTATTTCACACAGGGTGATAATTATGTCAAGGCTTTTTTTAACTTTGCCCCATCCTTATTACTTTGCATTTAATTGGATTAGATTTCATTAAACATTTATTGGGCCAACTTGGGAGTATTTTGATGGAACCATCATTATTCCTTCCTGCTCTCATAACCTTGACATTATCTGTAATCACGTTTAAATAAGAATTTACCTCTTCAGGAAAGTCATTTACATATACCAAAAAGAGAAGGCCTAAGACAGAGCATGCAACTGGTGACCCCAGCCCATTCCAAAAGCGCTCCTTTAACCTCTGAATCCATTTTTTCTCCCAGATGGCTAGTATCTCTTTTGCAAACAAATGTTTATTTGCATTCTGGTTATTTTTTCGAATGTATTATAGACCACTCTTGTTAGAGAGATTGGCCTGCAGTTCAGCTCAATACCCTTACCACATTCTTGAACATAGACATAATATTTGCCAATTTATACTCTTTTAGCACTATGCCTTCCTTTAGTAACCTATTGAGCAATATTTCAAGTGCCTCAGCAAACGTCTCTGCACATTCCTTCAGCACACATGGAGAAACTTCATCAGGAACGTGACCCTTATATGGGTCAGGGTGTTTTGATACACGTAGCTTAGGTATGTCTTTTCTGTTGACTTCAATACCCTCTAAGACTTCTTCCCAATCCCATCTTGCTGACTTTAAGGTGGTAGTGTCTCCACAGTGAAAACACTTTTAAACTGATCATTTAGCTCTTCACATGAGGAGCAAATTTAAGTTTTTCTGTGTTTGTGTGTGTGTGTGTGTATGTGTGTGTGTGTGTGTGTGTGTGTGTGTGTGTGTGTGGGGTGGTGGTGGGGGTGGGAGTGGGGGGAGCTAGTTGTGCGGGGGGGCTTGTACACTAAACATGGGCCAGTTTAAGAGGATTGTTACTATAATGTCGTAACCCCACCCAAGCCCCCAAACCCTAAATCTGCATGTGAGGTCAAGTAGCAGATGCAAGTACTTCACCTAGATTTTTTTGTTTTCACAGGCTATCATTTGGTAATTAAGTCCCACCATGCTTCTGTAACTCATAATGGAGGAAGATAGGGGTCACAGGAGGATATCTACCAGCTAAAAAAGTAAAACCTCATGCATTAAAGCCAATGAGACAAATTCAAAAAAGACAAAATATCTTGCCAAATTCAGACAATTGTGAAGGGCTGAATATTTCTATAGAGGGGTCCTGAACATTATCTTAGAGGAGAGCATGGCCCCTTTGATGACACTCCCCCCCTCCCCCATAGTCTGCATGTGCTTCACATATTTCCTTATCATCTGCTGTGCTTCTTCCCTTCAAATTCTTTAGGCTGATTAGATACTTTTCAACTGATAATTTGCTCCTAACAAACATGAAGAAACGTTTTAGAGTTTTGGACTGGCTGATACCTTGTTTTTAGTACTCTCTTCAAAGATTCTCTACTCCAACCTCTTTGTTTTGTATTACTCATTTCTTATTCTCCTATATCTTTCAAGTAATGAGTAGCTGAAGTGTGTGCATCTCCAAGTTCTTTTACCGTTGTTGGCTCTCATTATTAAATCATGTCTTGAATCAAATTTTTGGAAGTTTTAGATTGTCTGGTACCATGTTCTCGGTTCTTTCTTCAGAGATTCTCCTACCTCTTTATTTTGCAGTACTCATTTCTTACTCTCCTATACCTTTCAAGTACTGAGTAGCTAAATACCCTCTGCATCTCCAAGCTCTTTAGCATTTTTTGGATGTCTTTACTAAATTATGTCTTTTTTTACCAAAATCTTCGACTTGCATCCAGTGTTATCCATGTTATGACTCTTTCTCTATAGATTTTGCAGAACCTTCTATATCATTAGTTGGTATTCTGGTTTTTGAACTCCTTTCCCAATACTTTAAGAGAACTTATTCAGCTCTACAGATTTGCCATGGTTTTGTCTTCTTTTTAAGTCCTCTTTAACCTCTGTTCCCACTAATGTGTCTTCTTAATCCACGTGGTCAACTTCAAGGAGTACATGATGACTTTTTTCGATTATTGTATTACATTTGCTGCGTTCAGTTTTCGTGCCTCTGTGTATGAATATTCAGTTTCCATGCCTTTACATGTAATGTCTAGCAGAGATGAAGTATTAGCCTTTTGGGTTTTTGTTTGCTCCATGATGTGCTGATAAAGTAGAATATTATGTTAATATTTTAGGAACTTGTATCTCTGTGAAGTTCTATCCATATTAGAGTCTATGTTTTCTCTTACATTGAGTATCCCCATTGTTGGAACTTTACCATCTCTGTGGAAGGGGTGTCTTGTTGCTTCCTTCACCATCCTGATAGTTCCTCCTTTGATTTTGATGTATGATTATTTTGTCTCTGCAATTCCTTAAAGAGAGTTTCAGACTAAGGGCACCCCTATTCTCTTCTTTCCTACTGGGACATTCTAGTATCCAGAGCAATATATGTACTCGGAAAAATAAGAATAGATTTTTTCATGTACTGTATATTTCATTGTGTGCAGTTCTCTACCTCAAACTCCATGCTGCTTCTGTATGTCAATTTTCTGCATTTTAATCCATTTTCCACTGTACAAGGTACAAAATATTTTATCTTACTTATGCAGAAGGTGTATGTGATGTCATGAATATTGTATTATGAAAATCATGGGATAGATTTTTCCTCAGTTTTCATTTCTTTTGCAACTGATTCACATAAACCTTTTCTAATACTCCTTTGCAGTAAACGTCCCTAAACATGTGAACTACTATCTTCCTGAGAAAGAAGGTCTACCTGGAACACGCAACTTTTATTTGCAGACAGAAAAGAATGTCAGAGTTGGAGTATGGTGAGTCGTTTTTTGATGCTCATTGTTACCTACTTTCTCTTTTAACTGTCTGTTGTGCTAGTTACACTTAGCTCTTTAAGAACATTCTCCTTCAGTTTGTTTAAGTTTTCTCATTGTTCTTCCTGTCAGTACTGTTAGGCATATTCCATTGTAGAGCATAAACTAAAGTCTAAGGCTAAGTGATATAGCTAAAGAATGAAGCTGAAGCAGTACAATGAATTACAACATATTGCATACAATGTAGGAAAGTTATAGAATAGAGATGATTGATCAGCATATGACTCTCTCAGTGGTTTGAAACTTTACAGGAGGCTGAACCTGATCAATGTAGAAACAAGTATATATTCATGAGAAATCGTTATTACTTACATTTTCACCTTAAAACAAGCTGTATGAGCAATCTGAGGCAGCACTTGCTTGGTTGGGGTTAAAGCACCGTTCCTCCCAACTAAATACTGTCTATCACGGAGGATTCATCACCTCGACCACATGATATCATTAGGCTAGCAAAGGTTTACTCATAAGGACCAACAACCATACAAGAACCTTCCCAGGCCAGTGACATCATGCCATGGAGGTGGGGTAACACTAAGTGGCCAGCCATCATCATGCACTTGCTTCAACTTACATAGTGTGGACCTGTTGACCATAATTACATCAGTCAGCACTATCATCACTGCCTTGGCCTTCTGTCAGATGTGTATCTTTATCCTTTCTATGTGTTTCATAATGCAAAAGATAGGTTTTTGTCATTTTTTGAGAACTCTTGCACCTGGAGACTGCAGTATCTGTTGTTAAAGAATAGGACATATGGAAAGGTGTGACCCCTTTGCACCACAAATTGAAGAAAGGAAGAGTCCTCTTGTCTTGATGCTGGGATTTGTTTAAAGAAGTGTAGATCTTGTCTTGTTTTGGACCCTCTCCAGAGCAGTTATGTGCATTCAGGAAGTTCCCCACTCTTCAGTTTAGTATCACTTTCCCTAGATTAAAAGAAGATTGAATGATACAGAGAATTATTGAAAAAGAAAATGGGGAGTCATATCAATTGGTAAGTCATCTTCTGATACACTACTCCTTTTAAAGTCTTCCTCCTACTGACAGAGTATGTGATTCTAAAGTATGCCTTATAACAGCATTCATTTCAGTGCATGAGACTTGAGCAATCTCTGCCACAGCTGCAGTGCAAATGACAGGATGTGGTTTTTCTTTATGCTTGAGACTCTTCAGAAAATTCTCACACCATTAGGGTAGAAACTATTGATTTTTCAGTTACAGGTTTTTCTCCAAACCTCTTCCTTCATGTGAGTATGCTTTCAATGCATGCAGGACAGACCACAAAGGAGAGAAATATAGGTTTTGGTGGTTGAAAAACCTTTTCTCTCTTAAGTGATTTCTTACAGGCAGTTTCTTGAAAAACCTTTTTCTCTTACATTTTGTGACCACCTCGGACTGGCACCTCCAGTCTACGAAATGTATAAGATCTGAGAAGTCAGCAGGAGGTAGGTCTAGTAATAAGCCTGTTGGTGGATGTTGATTGGCCATGAGCATACCCCATTTAGACAAGCATTTTGCTGTTAACACCATCAGGTCATTAACATAGTGTGTTTTAAGCTCTTGCCTCCTCATTAAGGAAGAGAGGTTGAACAAGCCCCTGCAGGTATATAACCAAGATTTTTTTCTGCCACTACTCACAGGACCCTGCTTCAGAGAGAAAAGGTTTTTCATCCTTCAAAACCTCTACTGTATTCCTTATGTCAAAGGAATGTGGCTGTGGCATTTTGCTTTGGCATTGTTTTTTCTAGAAGTAGGTTTCATTTTTGTTGCAGTAGGTTTGCTTATTCTAAAACACCCATAATGCTAAAACTACATCAAGCATCTCTTGCAGCAACAAGGGAACGAATGACTGAACTCAGACAGAATGACTGGGAACAGTTTGTCAGTGGATTAAATCAACACACTCCCTTAAGCCAAACCTGGAATGGTATTAACAGAATCATTGGAAAGAAAAATAAACAAGTATTTCATCCCAACCCTCTGCAGAAGGCTAACGAATGAATCATGAAATGGGCTCATACTTTTTGCTATAACATGCTGCCACCTGGGACTAGGGATGTTTTGTACAACAAATCCAAAGAAAGAGATCTTACCCTATTCATGCTAAACAAGCAACATGATGAATGTGATGTGCCATTCACCGAGTTTGAACTTAAAGCAGTCCTAACCAGGGAGGATGGTATCACTTACATCATTAGACTTCTAAGGTGTATACCTGGTAATACATTATTAAAGCTGTATCATATGAGTTATGCCACGGGTCATCTTCCCTCCTCATGGACTAACGGCCTAATTGTACTAATACCTAAATACAGTCAATCTAATGATTATCGCCCCATCTTACTAACAAGTTGCCTGTGCAAAACTTTTGAGAGGATTGTCCTCAGCAGACTACTACACAGAATCATAGAACATATGTCACCAAATATTAATGGTTTCACACATAACAAGAGTGTACACACTTGCATCACTACTTTCCTAATAGTTCATAGAGTCAGAGGGCATAAATACACCACTTTTCTTGTCCTAAAAGCTGCATTTGATATTGCCAATAGGCAAGTTATCCTATATGAGTTAGCAAAAATGGATATTGGTGGTCAGCTCCTGAACTGGATACTTGGCTATCCCTCTTATAAAAAGTTAACGGTGCTGTTTCAAGGCTACAAAAGTGAAATTAAAGACATGCTACTTGGCATTCCTCAAGGTGGAGTACTTAGCCCCCCTTTGTTTACTGTACTAATCATTGCATTACAGAGATCAATTCTGCAGTGTTCCAGAAATATCACAATTAGTTATGCTGATGACATTCTTGTACATATCAAAACATATTGTGAAATGCCAGTTATTCTTAACTGCTTACACATAGCCTGTAAAAGCATTGGCTTCATCATGTCTGCAGATAAAACTAAGGTCTTCAATAAACGAACTGGTGACGGCAGGAGTGGACCATCTAAGTTGACAGTTGGTGGAAAGCCGATTGACTATGTCTCCTCCTATAAATATCTTGGTGTCTCAGTCCCATATGCTGCAGCTAGTGTGAAGAAACTAAATCAACAATGCACAGATAGACTCAGGGCTCTTAGAGCTGTTGCAGGGTACAACCTTAATTATGGAGCAAATATCAGAATTGTTAAAATGATGTACTTAGCGTATATTAGGTCTCTAACATATGCACCAGTTTTGGTCCTACGCAACAACAAAGTGGAGCCTTAAGAATCATACTTGGTTGCCCAAAGTCCACTAAAGTACTCAACATGCAGAAAGAACTTGGTATCCCCAGCATTGAAGACAGAATACTTGATATCAATCTTATGATAGGACTGAAACTTCTGCCTGGCGACCCAGATAGTGTTGTCTCTAAAGAGCTGCAAAGCCATATATGCCATGGCACAAGTGAATCTAAATGGATCCAAATAACAGCCAATTACACGACAATGTGCATCTACTCTACAAACAACTGTTCGCCATACTTATCACTCTTGAGCAGGTAGAAATCACAGCCTCAAACAGTTTAATTATCTCCAATTCTTTATCTTCACTACTTGCACTTAACACCCTGAGTTCAGAATGTAACATGATGGTGTCTGAAGCCAGACAAAAATACTCAGACATTATTGCTCAAGGGATTCAAATCAAATTGTTATGGATTTCCTCTCATATAGGCCTCCATGAGCATGACAAAGCTGATGCTTTAGCTAAACTTGCACTTAGTAAAGGTGATGTTGAAAATAACATAGGGTTGTCAATTAGAAGTCTCAAAACTGTAATTAGAAAGGAACTAACTGATCTCTCTGAAGCATGAAGATGAGTTCAGATAACCACAAGTAGAAACATTTTCCACCACAGTGAAATGTGTAAAGTAAAACATGTATATGGAGAAAGTGATAAGATCAGCATATTACATGATGTTGTAACTGCTAGACTAAGGCAAGGCTATAGGTACTACTGGCACTTTGGCCTATCTGGAGATGTTAATCAAGTGAATTGTAAAGTTTGTGGCCAAAGATATGAACACACACTGGAACACTGTGTCTTAGAATGTGAAAAAATAGAGCTGTTTAGAGATGGATCTAAACAAACCCTATAAGAAATGTCACAACACCTTATTGTTGTTAACAAGGTACCAGAAATTTTAAGTTTGAATCCACATTTTGCATCTGGTAGGTAAAACTTACCACATGAAACCATGTGATGTATGTTATTACTGAATTATAAAATGTTGTATAATATCAACCCACTGGGGTCTGACTATGACCCTTTGTGACCCCTGTATTCCTTTTGCGCTACCACTCACAGGATGAGCATGGGGTGCACAATAGATTTGCATGGGTTACCAGCACAAATAAAAAATTTAGAACAGATGGTCATATAAGTCAGGGTATGTGACTGACAGTCAGTCATATAGCAGTTGGTGCTTTCAGTACGATCACTTTGTTTAATACTGGACAAGGGTTTAATCCTTAGAGCATCAAATGCAGATCATGGAACTGGAAGAATGGTATTACATCACAAATAAAAATGGCTTGGAGGTAGAACTTAAGTGATACAGTCCTGTACAGTATCTTAACAGTGCTGCTGGCAAAGAGTTAGCATTTTGGATGGTCAGATTCTTACATTTATAAATACGGTAAGAGATATACCATATTGAACTATGATAAACACTTTCTTGATGGACCAGCAAGGAAAATTCGAGTTTTAGGGTGTGGAGAGCATGTATTTTATAAACAGTCTATATCCTTCTAAATAAACTGGCATTGATCACTTAACTACAAAGATCAATAGTCAAGAACAATCAGCCTTTTCAAGTGCTCCTCCATGATAAATTTTGCATTGTTATTGGTAGTTGTCCCATTGAGGTCAAGGACTTTGCAGTTGGAAATGACAGTGAAATCAGTCCCTTTAAAGTTGATGAAATTTATAAGAGGTGAACACTCAGCCAGAGGTATTACCCATGAAAGCCAAATGCCTTTCTCACAACATCTATTTCTCAGATCATTTCCAGGGAAGCTAGTATTGATACCTTGACCTTATGAGCAAAATTATGTAAGCAGATTTCTTTTCCTGCAGTGATGATTTTGGAGGTAGTATACATCATTATGGCTGATTTCTGTAAGTGACTCTGGTAGCTTATACGTGGAATAAACATCCTGAGTGCCGGAGATTAATGCAATTGAGCCCTTCTTACCCACGAGATTCCTCAGAATCTCTTAGAGTCAGTCCTATCCAGTTTTATAATTTTCTCTAATAGAGTAGAGAAGAAAGTTTGGAGATGATTTTTGCCTTTCACCCTTCCAGCACCAGTCAGTTTTGTATTCATAACAGCTATTTTTAAGAGAATCATAAGATTTCCTAGTCACTGACTCAATGTGTTTAGAGCTTGTCTCCAGCTTTCTAGCTAGAATAATGCTAGTAGCTCTCAGGCTACATGGAGGTGTGCTTTGCAGGAGCCATTGTTGGTGGAATTTTTAGTTAAGTATATCTAGCTTGGTCTAGTAGAGATTATTAAAACCCTTTCATCTGTGGATTCTATTAGAGCCCTGCTCACATCATAGATGGAAGCTTTTAAAGATATTTTTTTTATCTTTCATAGCTGGAGTGCTTTATGAATATCAAGATAATGGAGGTTTGTCTTAGGAGATAAGCTGCTCTTTTTACCTTCGGGACCAAGAAGAAGAGTCTGTGAATCTGCTGCTGTCTTGCACATAGTTTTAGAGTTCTAATTTGAAATTCATTTTTTTTAATATAGTTTTTCAGAACCTAAAACTTGTTTCCTGGAAGAGGTTTTCCATGTTTCACAGAAATACACAGAACATTTGTAAAGTTGTCTTGGCTCTTTTCAGTCTATATGAGTAGTACCCTTTTGTGTCAGAGTCAGATGTTGCCAGTCCTTTCACAGCTAAGGCTTTCAAATGAAGCTCTTGATGTGAAGTAAATGGCTTTTGCTTTGAATTATCATAAGAATATCTTATTATTTATTTTTTTATGGGTGGATTGTAGCTTTTAACAAAAGCTTTATAAAGTAACACCTGTTCTTAGATCTGGTTGATTTCTCAATGTGGATGTAGCTCTCTTGCCCTCATCAGAATATAATCCAGAGCAGAATCCAAGTGTCGCTAAGATAAAGTTCTTTTGTATGGTTCTTTCTTTTTTTTAATCTCACTTTGGTTTATATTAAGGTCAGTTTTACTTCATGTGAGTATGCTCTCATATGTTAATATCCACAGGTAAGAAAATTTTTAATGAAGAAAAACCATTTGTTCATTATACACAGAGCCTTATGATCATCCATATGTATTTCTCCTCCTCCTATCCCCTCTTTCATTTTCATAACACCAGAGGCAGAGACTTCACTGGTCAGTAAAGTATGGTGTTGGCTGGCTGCTTGGCAGTACCTCACCTCCACACAATAACTTCATAGGTGCAGGCAGGTTGATGAAGTGTTGTTGGTCATTATGAGCAAGAATCAACAGCCCTATAACTATAATGGTGATTGAAGAGGGTGAATCCCCATGGATATGCTCTATTTATGGAGGTGGAATGGTGTTTTAACCCCCAAACTCAGCAGATGCTCTTTCAAATACTCACAAGGCTGTGCATATTGTGGGGAAGTGGTTTTTCAATTTTGAAAACAATATTTTTTCCAGGCACATACTACCAGATTCTCTGATCTCTTCAGCCCCAAAAGAGGAATCAGCTGACCGTGTGGCTTGGTTCGAAGAACACTTAGGTGATCATAGGCCAGTCATTTTGTATTTGCATGGTAACACTTCATCTCGTGCAACCGCTCATAGGATAGAACTGTACAATGTCCTCAGAAAGCTGGATTATCATGTGGTGGCTTTTGATTACAGAGGTAAGATTTTGATGTTGTTTTCCACTGCTACTTAAGAATATGCAGTTTGGATATGTCACATTCGCAGAATATTTCTGTACTGGGGGTTCCCAAAGAACAATGGCTCACATAGTGATGTTTTGCAATAGTGACATTCAAGAATTAAGGGCAGAAATTTGTGTAACGAAACAGAGTTTTTGCAATAGCATGAGATTTAAAGAAAATGTGAATTTTTTCTGAATGTTCTTTTCAATAAATGATGAAATATTTAAGATTACTGTAAGGATTTTTCAAATACGATGCCTTTTATAATATCAAGCAAAACAACAGTAGAATCTTACTGGATTCCTGCTGCTAATGATGTTTTTATTATAGTGATCATTATTTTACTGTAGCCTTCTTCTTGTGTTATGAAAGTGAGATCTTCCTAACTTGAAATTGTTAGAATAGGTAATATGATGGCCAAATACATCAACATAGATGTTACATAATAACTGTCTCTTTATTTCTCTGATGCCCATTCCCTCCAGGAACTCCCATCAGTGGGGTGGCCATGGCAAAAGAGTCACCACTTGTCCCTATCCTTATGTGCTTCCCTTATGTACACCATTCCGCTCAGTCTTTCACCATTTCTCCTCCACTCTGTTTCCCCATGTCATGGGTGGTCTTCCTCTCTCACCAACCCCTTTAATTTTACTATTGTACGCTCTTGATGTAAGCTCCCCATCTTGCATTCTTTCCATATTTCCTAACCACCTCAGAGTCTTATGTTTCACGCACAGTACCACTCCATAATTCAATCCCTTTGCATTTGCTGCCATACCATATCTCATACAACCCCTCATTTCTTTCTTTATTCAATTTAGTCATACCACATGCTCCACTCAGATAGCTTATTTTGACGGCCTGGATTGTTAACCTCTGTGACTCATTCCTTGTCCATGTTTTAGATGCATAGGTCAGGGTTGGGAGGCCTATGCTTTCCCTTCATCCTTTCTTCACTTCCATACTTGTACCTCTACCACTCATTATTTTACTAAGATATCCCATACTGAAATGGATAAACATACTTTAGATTGATTGACAGACTATTCACCCCACCTCCATCCCACTCCACCACCAACTACCTCAATCCTTCATCACTAATAAGAATCTTTAGATATTTGATTTACCAGTGAAACACTAACAATTTCTGAATCCAATAGTCCTTTTTACATCATGAAAGAGTGTGGTATATTGATGGTAAGCTGTTTTAGGTATAATCCACACTTGAGAATAAGACTGGGGTAATCAAATATAGATAGACGTGGGTTTTACCAGACTCCACCTGCATGAGTTTATACCACAAGTGAAAAGTCACCTTTAGTGAGGCTGTATCAGTGGAAGTAGTCTCATCAAAGAACTCCCTCCAAATGAGTCCACATTTTCCTTCTTCTGAAAGTAGTGCAGCCCTGGACTGCAGGAACTTCTGGTAAAAGGTCATGGTTAGGGTCGGGACTCTCTTAAAAGAGGTCCTTGAGTAATTATCAATGAAAAAGGAAAAAATACAGTCAAAAGGCAAAATAAATGAGATGCCAAAAGAGGCAAGAGGACAGAAACCCTTGACAGCACTGCAGACAGATCAGGAATTTTAGGTGATGGAAATGTCAGAGTGAAAGTAATGTGTACAAACACTGACATATTGTAGTAATTGGTAAAGAGATGGAGTTTAATGATTGTAGTAGCAAAATTGCACCTGCTATTGGTGGAGTTGTGGAAACAAAATTTATCAAAGAGAGAAGGTCTCACCTAGTCTGCCAAGAGGGTTACATGATAGTAAGGAAGGAAAGAAAAGGCAAAGGAAGAGGAGCTTTGGACCTATCAATAAAAGATAGCCATAAGTTTCAGGAAATAGGGGAAAATGGCCCATTCAGACAATACATAATGGGAAGAGTAACTGTAAGAAGTAAATGCACAGTTTTGTTGATACAGTATTATAGAATCCAAAGATTTTCAAAAATTCAGAACAAATATACAATAAAGGAACAGTCAGGATGATATAGGAAGCAGGAAAACATGCACTTCTCAGAGATGATGATGCTGATAATGAGGGATTTCAGTAATAAGTGTTCTCACTGGTGTACCCAATACAGTGTTTTCAATATCCATGCTACTATGTGTGAAGGTAATGCCTACTGACACTCTTAAAAACATGTGTCTCCATGACTCCCTGTCATCACGATAATCTAAAGTCCTCCAATATAGATTGGAGTCATGGAGACACATGTTTTTAAGAGTGTTAGTAGGCATTTCCTTCACACATAGTAGCACAGATATTGAGAACATTGTATTGGGTACACCAGTTGGAAAAAGTGATCATGTAATGCTTAAGTTAACTATGTGATAGTGAGGAATTAAAAAGAACAGGTGAAACAAGACCTAAAGGGGAGATATGATCATGGAAACTACTTTAACCTCAACAGTTTCTACAGTAACATAGATTTAGGATTAGAGTTCAGTAGCCAAGAACCAGTAGCCAAGAGGTTCTGTGAAATTTACAGTAAAACAGTTGGATTGTGGGTGCCACTAGCCTTAAATATAGAGGGAATGTTAAGAAGGAGGGGAGAATGGTTTAATTAAAGATGTCAAAATGCAAAGGAGCTTCAAGTTGTGCAGACACGAAGATATAGATGACACTTCAGCCAGCCAAATTTTGCTAGGTACAGGGAAGCAAGGAATGAGCATAGCAGGATAAGAGAAGTATAAAGAAACTTTGAAAAGAAGATTGTGGACAAGGCAGGAGAAAATCCAAAAGTTTTCCAAGAATTCATCAGTTGTAAATTTTCAGTGAAAGATAAGCTAATCAGGCTAACGGTTTCAAAAGGAAGAATTGTAGAGGATGATGTAAAGATGTATGAGGAACTGAATCACAAAAGTGTTCTCACAGTGGAAGACACTATAGCCCCATCACCAGTGAGTTTTAGTGGAAAAGAGGTTCTAGGAAACAGTGAGATATCTAGAAAAAACATTAACACAATACTTAAAGGTCTTGACCTATACAAGGCTCATGTTCCTGATGAAATTTCACCATATTTGCTGATGATATAAGCAGATAGCTAGAGTAACACCTCTTGATGTACAGTTCAAGATGTCACTGCACAGTGGCAGTGCCAAACATCTTGCCTATGTATTAAAAAGATCAGGAACACTGATTTACAGACAGGTCTCACTGAAAAGTGTGGTCTGTAAGATTCTAGAAAAGGTAATTAGAAAGAATATATAAGACTTTCTACAGAAGAGGAATTACCAAAGTGATATCGTGGTTATAAGGAAAGGTCATGTGTAACGAACCTAGATTTCTATAAGAGAGCAAACTTTGTCATAAACTAAAGGGAAGACTGGGTGGATTGTCTATATTTGTACTGCCAGAAAGCATTTGACACTGTACTGCATGGGAGGCTGATCAATAATCTAAATCACCAGTCAGATTTAGGGAGAAACCCCTTCAATGGATTGAAGATTATCTGAGTGGAAGGGAACAAAGGATACATGTCAGAGGAGTCTTCTCAAAATGGGTCAAGGGCATCAGTAGAGTGCCACAGGGGTCTGTTCTAGGACTGTTACTCCTCTTGGTCTGTTTAGATGACTTAGTTAAAGGTATGATGAAAAGATGGAGGATTGCATCATATTACAAGTGGACCTTTATACTCTCCAAAGTTGGTGTGACACATGTTTGATGAAACTGATTTTCAAAAAATGTAATGTAATGGGATGGAACAGAGTGATAGAGGGCCTCAATGTGATTGTTTCCAGCAGATAACAAGCTCCAGGATTCTCTTTGTGAGATGGATGGGAGTTGACATCATTCCTAACCCACCATCAGAGTCCCACAGCATCAAAATATTTAAGGAGAACCACTGTCTGCTGGTAAATATGAGAATAACTCAAGTTTATGAACAAGAAAATGTTTACTAAGCTGTTTCATATCCCACTTAAGGCCAAAACTAGAAATTGCTGCTCATGTTTGATCACCATACCAAAAGAGGCACTAAAAGCTAATACAGAAGCTCCAGAGGAGGGCAACAAAGATGGTGCCAGAATTAAGGGAACTGAGGTACAGGGAAAGGTTGGAAGCCTTTAATTTAGTCACCATGGAGAGAGTAAAGTGAGGGATGGCCTCATCAATAACCTTTTTAGTTTTTAAACCAGATTAATGATGAAGGCAGTGAACATTTCTTCTGGAGATGTAGGGTTAGGATAATCAGAGGACATATCATGAAATTAAGCAAGAAGAACATTAAAGACCTACTTTTATAGCATAAGAATAGTGGATGAATGGAATAAAATGACTAAAGATATGGTCAACACAGACAGCACATGTAAATTTAAAAAGTTGAATGATAATGGAGTAGATTCAAGAGATGGGAGCTCATATGTTTGAGACTCCCTACTCGTACAGTACAAACAAATAGTTGCAAATAGGTTATTACACATTTGAGCATGAAAAATTAATTTCATGATTGACACTATGTCAGATTTCTGTGTCTTTACCTACAGGCTATGCAGACTCCTCCCCTGTGCAGCCAAATGAACCAGGGGTGGTACATGACGCAAAAGTTGTGTACAGATATGTACATGAAAAAATTGGCTCATCACCTTTATTTGTTTGGGGTCACTCACTTGGCACAGGGTATGTACTTTTGGAATAATTTTCGTAAAATTTAAAATGGATATATGATAATGATAATTCTCTCTCTCTCTCTCTCTCTCTCTCTCTCTCTCTCTCTCTCTCTCTCTCTCTCTCTC
>JAYMFT010025191.1:0-16252 GCA_038088735.1 Panulirus argus
AATTTTCATATATATATATATATATATATATATATATATATATATATATATATAGGTAGATAGATAGAGAGATGTATGGATTGAAACATACATACATTGATACCGTAGCCTAAACCAGCTACACAATTTATCGACCAGTTCCAAGGGGAAAATGAACAGTTGGAAGGACTGTGGACCCAATGCCGCGGCCAGGATTCGAGCCAATACCGGCTAGACTCCGCGCGACTTATGCATGCATCACGGTCGAGAGCACTTAACCGTTTGCGTTAGTAAGATTTTTTCTCTCTTTCTGTTTCCCACATACTGAAAACTGATGATGATCAAAAGTACATTTTCTCCGTCACTGTCGTAGTCCGTTTTCCGTCTCATAATTTCTAACCGCATCTCCGATCCAAACCACCTTTGTCCACAGGAACGACGGGGAGTTTTGATGATGCCTATACTATATCTTCTTTACTAATTTCTTTTATTTATAAGAGCAGTCACGTCTGATCTGGGTTTCCCTTGCTTTGTCACGTTTTTCGCGGGTAACACTTTGCTTGCTCTTGCCCACGTTCTAATCACATCACCTCCCAACGTTTACTCTGTACACGTACGTCGGTACAACTTTGCTTTTTGACGCTACAGATTTTTTCACCTGGATGATCGTATCTTGATATTGCGCACCTACTTCTCTGAGTCCTCACCTTCCACAAACCGCCCGTGCGTCACTCGCTCACCACTGACTCTCCTCCCACTTGCCTTAGTTTAGACATACAGTACGTCGATCCAAGCCGCAAGCACTGCAGCTTGTTAGTAGTACCGTACATGTGAGGTACTTGTCACTGGGCATGTGAATCTGTTTTGTATGCGTGAAGCTGGAGCTACGACGTACGTCCACTTCCCTTCCGGCGCATCTCAGTCTGACTCCCTGGTGCTGTTGAATCAATTCGGCACATTGAAGACTTCCGTTCTTTGTCTTCCTATACCTGGGATGTCAGTCGAGTTTTATCTAGTAATGTAACCACGGCTCTTCTTCCATGTTGGTGAGTCTCTTATACACGTTGAAGAAGATTTCTTCCTTCTTTGTGTACACATCTTTCACTGTGTGTGTGAACCTAGCTCGTCATGCATGTGAAACTGGCTCTCCTTGCACATGACCTTGCCTTCTTTGTTTTGAAACTCACGCATTGTGCATATGAATCTTGTTTTGCCTTGCCTGTGAACCAATGTCTCTTACACACTGGCTTGTTTTTCATGAACGAATACCTCGTGCACGTTCAGCACTTTTCTTTGGTGCGTATCAACCAGTCTCTTGTGCATTTGGACCAGTCGTTTTGGCATACGCGCGAGTCTACCGTAAATGTAGACAAAAATTTTGAATATATGCACCAGACTTTCGTGCACATGACCCGATTTCTTATGGGTATATGAACCGCCTTGCCTTATATGTAAACCAATATTTTGTGCATGTAATCCTGTCACCCGTATATGTAGACCGATTTCCCATGCATGGTAAACCAGTCTCCAGAACATATAAAGACACCTTCCGGACATAAGTCACATGCATGTGAAGGAGCGTCTCGCGTGCATACGAACGAGGATGGCAGCTGCGTACGACTGCCGGGCCAGTAGCGGTTCACTTAACATTCGGAGACACCAGGAGGCAGGGGCGCCGCTGAGCCTGGCTGGGCTGTGACCTGCATCAGGGTGTACCGCATATCCTGGGTGCGCTGCTTGTTCTGCGCACTCGCGCTCTGTCACGCTTGCGCGCAGACATCGCCACACGCTTGCACTCAAGCAGTGACGCATCTTAGGTTTGCATGCGGATACACACACACACACACACACACACACACACACACACACACACACACACACACACTGACCATTACAGTGTATGGAAACAAAGTACGCATGCCAGGGAAGCTTTTGCAAAATGGGTTGAGATGACCAGCGGGGGTGCCGCAGGATTCTCTTCTAGGACCTTTCCTCCTCTGGATCTATGTAAATGACTTGCCTGAAGGTCTGGGACTCCAACCTGAATGTTTGCAGATGATCCAGAGGTCATGAGGGAAATGAAAAGCATGGACGACTGTCACAACGGGACCACTCTGTACTTGGTCTGATGTTTGGTTGATGAAGTTCAAGCCGCGTAAATGTAAAGTACTGAGGATGGGTCTCGGCGAAAGAAAGCCTGAACATGCTTATCATCTGTCGGGAAACAAGCCGCAGGAATGTCGTTGTGACAAGGACTTGGGGATCAACATTGTCCCTAACCTCTCGCCAGAATCCCATCCTCAGGAGGATAGTTAATTTTTCAGTAAGCAAAACATGTATTCATGTCCTTGGATAAGGAATTATTCAAGCTGTTCATATGATGAAACATAAAGCCAAAACTATACGACGCTTCTCATGTTTGGTCAACGCACCTAAAGAAGCACAGAGTTAATAGAGATCCAATGGAAAGCAACAAAGATGGTACCAGACTTAAGAGAGCCGAGTCAGAGGGAAAGGCAAGATCCCTTTAATCTGCATAACTTGGAAGAGAGAAGAATGAGAGGTGACCTGCTCATAACCTTCATGTTCTCGAAACAAATCGATGACGCTGACAGTGGAATTTTTTTTTCGAGAGATGTAGGGATGATGATGTTCTGACAACCAGAGAGCATGACATGAAATTTAGCAAGAAACGTGTTAGAAAAAGACGTGAGGAAATACTTTTCTAATAAGATAACGGCGTATGAATGGAATGAAATGAATGAAGGCATGTTTAATGCAGACGACATTTATAGATTTAAAAAGCTGTTATAGTATAACCGTTAACGTTCGAGATGGGGTCCCACGAGTGTGAAATTCCCTCCCCGTACAGTACAAATATCTAATTATAGAAATACACACACACACTAGACACAGGAGGGACCTATTCTCATAAACTCCCGTGCACATGTACTGTATTAAACTCAGTAAGTATATTAACGAAATATAATAGGTACTTTGATAACAGCCTGTGTATATGTACCAAACTAGTATGACGGAATGTTTCTTTGGAAAGGTTCCAAGCGGCTCCCTGGGCTCAGCAAGGGCTGTTATGGCTAAATAACCCTCGAAGACTTCACTAGGTATTCATCTGGTATTCACTTACCACTCAAAACGTCCCACAGTAGATCATTCACAGGTCATCTGCATCCAGCTCCTCTCCACCGTGCCGGCCGCCACCTTTGATGAAGCAACGGCTACATCAGATGTCTCAGTGATGGAGATTCCCTAATGTGCAAACTGTGGTCAGGAGAGTTGTTCGGTGTGAGAGTTTTTTTACTGTGATCAATAATAGTTTGCCTTTGTCAACAGGATCCCTAAGGTAGGGTGAGGTATGTGGATTTTCATATTCATCGCTCGTGCTGCCCGTAAATCACACTGGACAAAACTTTTGATGATAATATCTCAGACATGGAAATCCCACTTGTCGGAAGATTTGCATTATCTCACTAGATACGTTCGTAAAGGAATTATTACCATGATATATTACTTCTTAGCGTGATCCCGCTTTGCTCGAGGTAGCAGATGAGAGACGTGCTCCTGATCCCTGGGAGGGAATCCCGTTAACGTGAAGGGAAAATGTTGATCTGAAAGATGTTAGATGGTCTCGGGACATCGGCAAGAGTCCTTTGTTGAGGCTTCATACTATCACGATTACACACACACACACATACACACACACACACATTCCTTCACCCCCTGATGGTCCTCTTTCTAACCCTATGCTCATCCCTGTAATATATTTTCGGACTGTCCGAAAAACTCTTCTCTTTTTGGACACAAGTAAGGCTTACGGTCCTGATGGCTTCCATCCCCTCGTACTGAGTGTGTTCCTCTGAACTTGAGCCTGGGCTTGCTCGTCTATTCCGTTTGTTTAAAAATCGGAACTTTTCCTTATACTTGGAAGCATTGATACATCCCATCCCTAACAAGGGTGACTGTTTTGACCCCAGTAACTGTTGTCTTGCTGATTTTACATTTACCATTTCCAAAGTCTTTGAATCCCTCATCAACTCCCATATCCTTAGAAACCTCGAAACTCTGTCTTTTCTCTTATCTCCAGCATGGCTTCCGTAAAGCGAGACCTACTGTTGATATTCTTTCCTATCTTACAAATGTCTGGTCATCATCCCTGAAACATTCTGGGGAGTCTTATGTAGTTGCCTATGACATATCTAAAGCTTTTGACAGGGTGTGTGGCATTGGGGTCTCATCTTTAAGATGCCCTCTTTTGGCTTCCCTCCCTCACTTCGCTCCTTCATATCTAACTTCCTCTCCGGCCGATCTATCTTCGTGGTTGTTGATGGATCAGCCTCCCCCCTTTTCTCCATCAAAAGCGGTGTCCCTCAAGGCTCTGTCCCCTGCATTTTTTTTTTTAACTATTCCCTCCCTTCCACAAATGATCATATGCACTCATACGCTGACGACTCAACACTGCATTCATCCACATCCTTCTTCTCTCACTCTATCTGCATCTCGTCTTGACACAGCTTGCTCAATAAACTCAGACTTTGACAGGATATCTCAGTGGGATAGACGTAATCTAGTTGAGAAAAATTGGAGGAAGTGAAGTGTCTTAGATATCTGGGAGTGGACAGGGTAGCGAATGTAACCATGGTAGCAAGGAAGAATGTGTGGAAAGAGAGATCATTATTTGAGAGGACAAAAATGGATGTGTTTGAAGGAATAATAGTCCCAACAATATTATGTGATGCGAAGCATGGCCTCTAGATAAGGCTTTGCGGAGGGAGGTGGATATTATCATAATTTATTATTATTGAGTAGTAGTAATAGTAGTAGCAGCATCAGTATTATTAATAGCATCAGTATTATTTCATTATGATTATTATTCATCATAGAATATGCTATAGACTCGTAAATATAATCTCAGAATGTTGTTTGGGAGGGAAGTGTTCACTGGGAGTTACTCTGTCAGGGATACAATAAGGAACATCGAACGAGCTACAATAAACAAGAGCTGCTGTGTCTGTATATAGAAGCTGAATTTGCATGACACAGTGAGAACGCTAGTTGTTTTGTAAGATGATATACTCACGGCACAAGTGTGTGCTGCGTTTATTGTCATGCTGCCTCCAGTAGCAGTGTCTGGATAGCATAGAAAAAAAAAATATTGTCAGGCTGTAAACGATATGGTAATGGTCGTCGGGGGGGGAAGGAAATCACTCGTTTGGGCAAGCCAGCTCATGCATCGCAAGACATCACTCGAGCTCCGCCTCTCGTCTCGGATGGTAATGAATGATACACAGCAGGCACCCACGACCTACGCACTTCACTGTCGTGTGGATGAGGTTCCCAGTTGCGGAAAAACTTTTGAAGTCTCCGTTCTGGATCCGATGGTGACGGAGACGCTTACAGGGGTCTTGTCTCATGGTAGTTGTCGTCTGAATGTGACAGGTATATGATCTACTTAGTTTTTCAGTACCTTTGGAACAACTGTGTTGTACAGACTATTTCCTAACTGGAATGTAAAGCAAAACCAACACAAACACACACACACACACACACACACACATAAAAGGGAATTCTTTATATCTCTCATTAGAGAACAGTGAGTGATTCATTAGGAAGCAGGGAGTGATTTGTTAGAGAGCGGTGAGTGGTTTGTTAGAGAGCAGTAAGTAATTCATTAGAGAGCAGTGAGTGATTCGTTGGAGGGCAGGAGGGTGATTCATTAGAGAATAGGGAGTGATTCATTCGAGAGCAAAGGGGGGGGGGGTGATTCATTCAAGAGGAGGGGGGTGATTCATCAGAGAGCAAGGAGTGACACGCGACCCCGTGTCCTTGACTCTCATGATGAGTTCCAGGCACTGTTAGTTCCGCATGTGACCCTCACCAGTGATGAGCACAAAGTGTTATACGCTCCGGGGTCCCCTCTGGTTTTCACATTCGTTGTTCAAAGCCACGACGCATGAGGTAGACCTAGATGCCTTACGTGACAAGTTTTAGCCATGATGGAACGCGACTGACTGACTGCTGTCTTTGGGTATCTGTTTACAGTACCGTCAAGTGTTCCGGCTACGTACTTACCATGTTCTTTCTTCTCCTGACACAAGTGCATCATCAGCTCTTGCTTTGGCATTTTTTTTTTCCACAGCAATCTTAAATGAAAAAGTAAAGTAACTTACACCAACCTAGAACTTATGAAAGTCTCGGAAGATATCTATTTTTATGTTAGTTGACACGGCACAGGCAACTGACGCCCTAATTGAGGCCATCTTATTAACACTCACTCTCGCTCTTTCTAATATATATATATATATATATATATATATATATATATATATATATATATATATATATATATATATGCAAGCTTAAGCCAGATAGCCTTTTTATCAACTAACCTCTATTGGGTGGATGAACAGCTGGATTGATTGTCTGCTAACTGCCACAACCAAGATTCGAACCTATGCGCTCGACCCTGCCAGTAACAGACATCCCTCCAATATAACCTGATGACTTCATACTCTTAGGCGTCATTAACAACAATTCCATCCATCAGAAGCTTCAACCGTGTTTAAAACGACGATACAAAACCATCTTCAGCAAATTATGAAATAACTTTTTTCCTAAGGTGATCTCGAGATATGAGTCGTACATTGTCTAATACACACACACACACACACACACACATACACACACACCTTCACCTCCTCTCCTTCATACATGGGGCTGGTAATGTGAATCGTTCATTCTCTCGCCTTACTTTCCGCAAACATATCCTGAACTTACATCCAGTAAGCTTCACTATATAAAAGCATCCCCTCGAACCATCAAACACATCACCACCAACTTGTCACCAGAGTGTCACGTCTTAATAGCCGTACCATACGTGGCAGGGTTTCGTATCTTGCTCCTTTCTTACTATGTCTTTACCTCTTTCTTACGATTTCTTTACATACCTTTCTCTCGTACATAATCTTTGATTATTCCCCTAATTCCAATTGTCACTTAGATTATTATTTTCTGGTCTATTTTTATTTTTGTACATATCCAGGTATAAGAAACTTAAACAATCATATTCCTACATTAGGACTGGGACAGGCGTTCAGTCATTCACATTTCTTTCAAGCTATATACGAATTTTCCTCACTAGATCCCAATAGGGATTCCACCTGATTTTCACCCTTGCATGATGTACCCTGAAACTCCGTACCATCCTTGTTCTCCGTTACTCCTAAGCATCTAAACTCATTATAACATCCTCCAGTTCTTAACCCTTCGAACTGACACAGCAGTGTGGCTGCCTCCACCTCTTTCTATAACAAGAGCCACATCACATTAACAGCCGGAGCTTATGGAGGTCATTGTTAATTTATTGGGCCTCCACTGGCGGTGAGGACTTTAAGTTGACTCTGATGTTGATCTCGCATAAGATTTGTAAGTCAGTGCTTGGTCTTGCTTGGCCCTTGTTCTAACATTCTGACTTTAACGGGAATGAACGAGCAACGTATTGACAGTATATTTACTCTCCAGATGGGTACATTCCTCTTGCACTGGACTCTGCCGTGTCTTACACACAGTTGGCTTCTTTGACTTGCAATATCTTTTTATAATGCATGATAGTCCGTTTAGCATGATTGCCCGTATAAGAAAATTCATTCTTTTGAAACGCGTACATTTTGATGTGGCGTAGTTTAAAAGTGAGTGCAAATGTATTTCCTGCTTAGGTTTATTTCCAGGGACTATAGTCCAGAGACAGTAACCATCAGATTTGATCAGAGAGCTATATGGACGCGCATGCGCGTGCCCGTGTGTGTGCGTGTGTGTCCAGTCTTACCTATGTGTGTTAGATTTATTCTCTGGTTGTAATCATTCACAGCAGAGTGGCAGGAAGATTGTCGGCCGCTGAAGTAGTCCTGGGTATGTTCGGCCATGGGGAGAGCCTCACGTCCTAACCCCACCCTGTACTTCCTGGTTTGCTTCACTACCGTCGGAGTCGCAAGCGTCTACGGAAAGTCTTCGCAGTGTTGTTGTCAACTGTCTTCATAATACTATTGTCAACCCCTGACTTAACGTTGAGTTTCAACAGGATGGCAATAAGGCCTTGAATATGTTTACCAACCAGATGTTATATTGATGAGTTAGATTTTGGCAAGAGAGGCAGCGATGATATATATAGATACACAGACACATCATACATGCATCGTCTGTTCCCCTGACTGGGCCAGGGGCTCAGAGCGGGCCAAGTGCATAGACCAGTCGAGATTAGCATACCCAGGTGAGGGAACGCACCATCCATCTTATTAACGCCTGCGCCAGTAATAGGGATCATGCCCTCTGGGGACGTGCCCACACGCCCACCGTCTTTTTACGTTGATGCACACAACGCCTGGCCTGGTAATGATCACACACGTTAGCCATGGCCGGAATATGGCTTAATATGGTCTTTGGATGCATTTGGTCCAGTGATCAATCTGTTAGCCTGAGTGCTCATAAATCATTGCCGCGCGTGGACTATGGGTATAGAGTGATGTTGGCTTTATCATTTTTGGGTCAAGGTTACTCTTTTCTACTGTGTACACTTGACCCATTTGCCTTTCTGGCTTATGCATGTACCCAGACGATGGCTACTTGGCTTTTATGAGCTGATCAGTTCTTAACTGCGTTTGGGCCATTTTCAAGAGTTTTGAGCGATATGGGGCCATGACGACAATTAGTCTCAGATCGCCCAAGGACAATGACTAAAATTAGATGCAGTGGTGTACCAGGTCTATGTATGCTTCTGATTGATTTGTAGCGGTAACCCCGGCAAGTTCGTTGTGCACCCCATACTCATCCTGTGAGCGATAGCGCAAAAGGATTACAGGGGTCACAAAGGGTCTTAGTCAGACCCCAGTGGATTGATATTACTTAGGAAGTTACATTTCATAACAGGTATTTCATTACAAACATTACATAGTTTCATATGGTAAGTTCACTGACTAGATGCAAAAAGTGGATAAAAACTTCAAAATTCCAGGAATCTTGTTATTAACAATAAGGTGTTGTGACATTTCTTGCAGGGTTTTAGATCTGTCTGTAAAAGGCTTTAAACGCTTGGCTATGCCTTCTTCGCTCATGTACCACTTTTACGGCCACACCTTACTCCTGCCTGAACTGTGTACTTCAGCAAGTGACATCTTATGTTCTCATTGGAACGTTAGTGTTATTGACACTATAGTTGTAATACTGATGTGTTGCGCCCGTGCATGTTAATGACGTGGATATACATTATCCTCATCGATAGTGGCACTGGAATGACACAGGAGGAAATGCATCAGAAGTATGTCACAGTTATGTGCATGTTCTTTGCATTTGTTTAATGAAACTGCGTGTCATGTGAATTCTAATAGATCGCATTTGATGTTAATTGCAGAAAATAATGATTTATTAGATTGTAATGTAAGTGGGACGATAGATTGTTAGCACAGAAGAATCCTAAAGGAAAAAAGGTAAATCGTGATTTTATCTCTTTTTTGCTGATTCCTTCAGTACTCTTGTTCTTACTCGTAACCTGTCGGGTATGTACAATAGTGAACTAGTTAAGGTAATCTCATTACATCGTCAGTACCAGTGCTGTAACCTGAAGCCCTGCTACCCACCTCATCAGCACTCTTACTAGCCGAGGGCAGCTCTGCGGCCCCACCCTCGCCTTGACATCTTGGCTGGCCGTGCACAAAGGTCGGCGCTTTAAAGAGGACAATGTTGACTTGATTACCGCCCATCACCAGTCTTCGCCGGGCGACCTGTTGACGCCACGGTTAACCTTTGTGGCTATGGTACCGTAGAGGCCAGAGACTTGGCGGTCTGCATGACCAGCCGGCATCAGTTGTAGTCGTGTGCGGACGCAAGAAATTATTAATCGTGCCGCAAAGCCTGGTATTGTGGTTGAACATAGTCCTGACTGTATGAAAATCCTAGGACTGTAAATGAACGAATTGCTTAAAGAACCGACGCTTTTAATTGGTTTGAAAAGCCGTACATGAGTTTTGAAAAATGTAATCAAAAGTGACGAGAAGTAAGCACAAACTGTACACTGTACGTAAAGTCGTAGGACTGTATTCGGAAAACGGACCAATAAGGTTTAGGGATGATGATCGTGGCCGGAGGTGTGTGCTTGTCTGAAGGTCTTGGGTGTGGCCCATGGAGGGGATAGACTCATGCGCCTGCAAGATGAACAGTGGTCTCTGGTCATGCTCCGCGACCAGCTGAAGTTTGAACTCTTTATTTGTTCATCTCGTTTTGAACACTGTATTGGAACATAGCATATATTCACAGTAGGTATTCCATGAGGCCGGTCTTGTTTTACTCTCTCTATCCTCTCGTCCTGTCCTATTCCCTTCTATCTCCATATATCCCTGGCAACGCCCCAGGAATATTGTGAAACCCCGGAATCATAAAACACCCCAAGATACACGTCACACAGCTGGGGATTGTGATGAAGGACGGTTGTATGTCTTCGGCTCGGGCGATGACCTACATGATAAGTTGATTTATATAATGTAAATTCGTTGCACTTAATTCTAAAGTTGACAATGCCGAGATGTAATGCTACGCCGATAATGTTCTCAGAATAATAGATGAGTAATGATTAACCTGAATTGGATGTTAACAAAACTACTGTATCGACGTACTGACTGCTTTAACGACCTCAGACGAAAGTAACTCATTTCATCTTCGTTATGGAAATTATTTATCGCTGTAACGGGGACGTACATTGTTATACCACGACAAATAACAAACATTATAGTAACAGTAAAGAAGATTACTAAAAGTTAGAATTATTTCATTATAACAACATAAGAGTGGTTTATCTCTGTCCGTGGCGGGGCCGACCACTCCTTGTATCACGCTGGACGGTAACTGTAAAGGAAAGCAGTATGCGTGACAGTAAGAGTGAGAATGAGTACTAAGAGTAGTAATAAGACTCAGAGTAACGATATTTGATGGATGGAAACACCAGATTAAGAATGGCTGTATCACTGAGATCAAGATAGTATTAAAACTTGGGTTAAAGGTAAGAGTAGTTGAGAGGCAAGTGACAGGTAACAGTTAATGTGTATGGCCGTGAGAGTGATAGTAAAAAGTAAGAACAACGGCGATGGGAATGGTATTAGGAGAAGGGATAGGGAGCGACAGTAGGACAGGTCACGACAGTAAGAGTGGGCGTGACAGAGTAAGTGGGAGCTACAGTAAGAGAGGTCATGATAGCAAAAGTGGGGTGGTGATGGCGTTAGTGGAAGTGACAGTGTAGTAAGCGTGAGGGTGTTGCTGGGGGGGGGGAGCGGTGGGCGCGTGTGTGACAGAAAGAGAGGGAGTGAGAGTAGCTGCGAGGATGATAGTAATTACATCGAAGGTACGTAAGTGTGAAAGAAATGGTAAGAAATTTGTGACGGGGCGGTAAGCTCAAATTAAGGTCATCGGCAAGATACAGTAAGGCGTATATGTAGGTAGCTACAAAAGAGATGAAAGGAAGTGTCGGATCTGTACGACATACGTAGTTATTAAAGAGTTTTTGTATCCACAGGAACTTGATTTGGGTACAGAATAATAGCCACCTCTCCCTGTCTGGCAGACCTGACATGCTGTTTGAGTGGTGTTCCATCTCTCTCTCTGCTCGTCTGAAGACACGCTAGTAATCAAACGTCCCTTGTTCTTCCTTCCTTGTTTAGCATCGATCACGTATCCATCCCTGTTTTATTTTATTACGAATCGGGCACTAATTATTCTCCCTATACAACGCCCAGGTTCCCGACCAGCCAAAAGCGTTGGCGGAGCGGGATACTACGAAGGCCCGAGATCTCTGCACAATAGACCACACACTCGGACCATTTGAATAACAGAAGATCGTTAAGACGTAATACTGCTATCCATAAGCCAAGTGGAAGGTTAAAGACTCTTGATATCCTCGTCAGGAGTTCCTCCAGAGTACAGCACCAGGTCAGGGCAAGCTGTGGCAGACGGGGAGCAGGCGATCATTACCTTTCCTTCACGTTAGGTGATGCTGGGCGCCCCAGTGTTATCTCGGCCGCTATCGGTCCCAGCCTTCCCCTGCGGCAGTGGGGGAAGAGGGAAGGAGGTAGTTGGGGAGGAGGGGATTCTGGTGGGTAGGGAGTGGGATGAGGGGCTGAGCGAGGAGAGGAACCCGGGTATGGTGGGTGTATGGGTCCGGGTCAAGGGAGGTTTGGGTGGTAGAGGCTTAGAAGCACCCGCCCAAGTGCAGGATTACCTTACGGCTACCTCTCGCACACACACACACACACACACACACACACACACACGGCTTCCGTGTTTGTATTGGTTAGCGTCACAGTCTGTGATTCACACGCAGGCCCGCCCTGGTTTGAATTCTGGACGAGGCAGTCGGCCCACAACCAAAGCAGCTGTTCATCTTAGGGGGGTGGAGAGACTGGTTGGTAAATGGGTAACTGGCTTAGGCTGGTGTGTGTGTGTTTGTGATTACTCATTTGTATCTACCTGTTTGTACTGTATGGGAGGGAGCTGTACACTCGAGGGGCCCGATCTCTAGAACATTCTACACCATAAAACTGTTTAATTTATGTATACTCAGAATTCTCGGTGTATGTGTGTGTGTATAAAGATGTTGTACATACATGCAAGGTTAAGAGACAGGGCAACACAAATGTAAAACTCTCCGGAAAACACAATTAGTGAACATAAATATTAAGCACACACAGACGCACACACTTCCAGGGGATATATGAATTACAGCCAAGCACAATAGCCTGTTTGAAGCTCTTTTGTCATTGCGTAGACAAGGACATGAACTACAACACATTAAACACAAAAAAGTAATTCGATTTGTATCAAAGAGAGTCCCACACACGTACGGACAGACCATTCAGAATCCGCTGCAAGTGACTCCGTGCTTTTCCAAGCGCCATGTCGTCTGAAAGATCCAGTCACATTGTTCAAAGTAGTGTGTGTTAAAGAAGTGTACGTGGTTTACTGAACCTTTCATCTTGTATCATACAGATTCATAAACGATTTTCTTGGCAGTAGCCTGTAATAGAATAGTTCCATCCTAGTTTAGCTGTTGCTGCAGAGAATTGTGTTTCGAAAGACCAATACATATGCAAAGTAAAACAGAGTTGAAGATATACCAGTATCTCAAAGCAGGCGACTACGAAACGAATTCTCCTCATGCACTCAAAATGCATGATGACCCACAGACATATGAGTCAGGTGAATGTCAGTTAACCAAGAGGAGACGTGAAATTTGGCACCATTCACGTTGCTCTATTGTTGCCAAAATGTATGTCATTAAAGAGTATTGCGATGTTCACTCGGTTGTTGCCCGGGTTGTATATGACATAGATAAGTAAAACAGGTAAGTGATTCTGGTGTGGTACTGATGGTGAAGTAAGGTACCAGGTGAGGCCGAAAGGTGGTCTCGGGTCATCTCAAGAGACAGGAAGTCGATCCAGGTGGATCCAAGTATTTCCAGGGATATTTGGTTCTTTATTTACAACTACAACCTGTTGCTACCATTGTTGACGTCGTTAGTACTGTTGCTTATCACAACTGGCGCCCGTCACTACAGCTACTACTTTTACTACCTCACTGCCTCCCTCCCCTCCTACTAGCAGGACCATCATACCTTTCCACTTCCCGAAGACTACGACGCCCCGAGCCAGCCAGCCAGCCAGCTTGGCCTCCCTGACCATCCCTGTGGGTGATTTACAACGCTATAAAACGACACTCCCCCACACAGCCTGTCCAGAACTTTTAATACGAGGCAACACCTGTGAATAATTTTCATTTCGCAATACTCTTCGCCAGCACAATACCCTCTCAACGCGTATACCATTTTTCTCCTTGGTGTCCTTGGGTGGCGTTGTCTCCTGTTGCCGCCGCTGCCGACACCACCACCACTAACGTCACACACACCTCAACCCCAAATACCGCCGCCATTACGGGGCAGAGCCTAATGGAGGGCGGGTCAAAAACGCGTCATACGTGGTGCCTCGCTGGGGAGGTCATTAAGGGTGATGGTGTGACGCTGGGGGATAAGAAGAAAGCCAGAAAAGGATTTCAATTATGCTGATTGAAGCCGGAGTTGATTATATATTTTTTTTTTCAATTTTGGGATGAGAAAAGTGTAAATTTTTTTTTTCTCATACATCAGGGTAGACATTAATCTCTAGTTATCAACATTACTACAGTAAATTACGTCTGGTCTTGTTCCAAGCCTCATAAGCACGCTGTCCGTTCTACCCTCGTTGAATCTGACCTTAGCGCTCATTAAGGGTCTGCGGTCCAAGGCCGTGGCCATCATACGTAAAGGCTCGTGCCTACGCGCTGTACTCTATTATAAGAGCAACACACCACCGTCTTGCTCAAGCCGTCAACAGGACGACAGTCGGATATGTCACTGTGAAAAGTCTGCGAAATGTGTTTTTTTTTTTTTGTCGTTGACGTGGCACATGATTCTGAATAATTACAGTCAGTGTTGCATGGCAGTGAGGGTATACAATGTTTATATACCGATGGAGGCCACCACATAACCGGCGGTTTGATAAGACGATGCAAATCTTCACCTTTAACCTGTTTATTCCGTAGCTATTATTCAGAACTTATACGCCAAATTCTCCACAGATTGAACGCATTATCTTTTAGATACTGTGTCTCATTTTGCAGAAAAGTGCGACTATAAAGACAGCATATATGGAACAAAATATGAGATCCCTCTTGAAAGACGGATATATTTTTCTGGTTATATTAAAATATTCAAGATTGTAACTCTTAAAACTAAGGAGGAAAATATCCGAAAAACTGGTTTCATCCATATTTCAATACTTTGATATCAGAGTTTCGTTTATACTGACGCGACGAATTTTACTTTATCGTGTTTTCCATTATTTCTGAAGATATATTGTGAAGGTAAAGTCACCCTGTATTATAGATATTTCGTTCGTTCCGCAGTGTAAGAGATGCACCATTTTGTTAGCGCCACAGTCGAATCATTTTAGAGTAACAGACGTAAAAGATAAGAGATAATAAATGCGCACACGTCACTCACCGAAACAGTGATATATGATTTCTGTCTCGTTACCTTCGCTGTTGCTGTCCAGAGGTTGGAGGGCTTAGCGATGCAGATCGAGGGAGTTGCTTCTGTATATGGCGAGGAAATTTACGGGAGGAGGCATTACGGCGGAATTCATGAATATCTCTAGCATGGAATGGACGTCTTTGAAGGCGCGCTTTTAGGTTTTGTATTGCCAGGAAATAAACTGGGGGAAAAAAAAGTGTCCGAATATTCGTAACGAAATAAAACGAAACTTTTTAAGCTTGAGTTTAAGGAAGAATATTATGAAATATATATGTAGAAAAAGGTTATGCGCACGACAGTGCTAACGAAGAGATGTATACCTTGTGTGACGGATGTGACGGAGTGGATGACGGTTTGCTTGGGTGGTGGGTGTGACCGGCTCAGCGACCCACCGCTGGGAAAGTTGTAAATCCTTGTAAGAGAATGATGGTGACCTGTGTTCCTGGTTGATCTGTGCCCGGGGGGAGGGGGTAGCTGTTGGGGCCAGAGAGATGGTAAAGGAACCGTGAGGGAGTTGCTGAGGGAGCTTTTGAGGCCACAGAAATACAGAGAGTCGTTGAGGGAGGAACACGTGAGGCCTTACAGAGAGGACCCTTTTGAGAGGTTTGCTAAAGCCACAACTAGGGAAGTCTTTAGGACCAGAGGGCATGATTAAGGACAGGCGAAGGTGTTGCTTTGGAGTGATGTTAAGGAAAATTTTCTGCTGTATAAAAAGCATTCTAAAGGCGAGATGGTTCGTACGGAGGGAGGTACTGAGAAACAATTGGTAGAAACAGGAGCAACAGAAGCCAGAAGGATGATATAAGAAGAACCATCAAGGCCAGAGGTTCCTGCACGGGTACAGCGCACGATTGTCAGTGACAGGAAAACTACCAGACGCGGTAGCCAAAGCCTTCTGGTAGCTTATTTAAGCAACTCAACAGCAATTGCTTCCGTATTTTACATTTTCTACTGAGAAACATTTGGTGAGGCGCTCTCCTTTTTAAAAGAAGTATTTTTGTGATGTGAGCCCACTCTATTCCTCTTGTTGCCAAGTGATAAGGCTCGAGCGCATAGGTTCGAATCATGGTTGCGGCAGCCGGTCCAGAGTCAACCCAGCTGTTCATCCACTCCCTGTTGGTCACTAGATTGAGTACTTGTTCTAGGCTAGGATATATA
>JAYMFT010025202.1:0-16251 GCA_038088735.1 Panulirus argus
CTTCTTGTTTTTCTACTTTTCCAAAAGAAGGAACAGAGAAGGGGGCCAACTGAGGATTTTCCCTCCAAGGCTCAGTCCTCTGTTCTTAACGCGACCTCGCTACCGCGGGAAATGGCGAATATGTATAAAAATATAAATATATATCCTAGCCTGAGCCAGGAACCAATTTTATCGACCAACCCTTGGGGCGTATGAACAGCTGGGTTGACTGTGGACAGACTGACGTAACCAGGACTCGAACCCGTGCGATGTATCGGTAGATATTACTGCAAGTCCCTAGCTATTTACTGGAAATTCGAAAATACATTAGTACAAAAAATTGGCATTGCAAATCCTCGAAAACTTTATATAAACATCAATTTCGTTTGTGTGTTAATCCGCCGAACTCTACTGGAAGGGGATTATTTGTAAACTGCAAAATTTCATAGAATATTAAATCACATTAAGCACGCTTGAGCCGCCTGTGTAGGCAACATACCTTGTTATTGTTCGACATTTTGTAATTTCTGGTAATCTGTTCAAATGGTCAGCTCCCAACACACTGGTTTGGGTCGCCATCAGTGTAAAATATTTAAACCAATCAAACTGACCTAGTTTGTCCGGCGCACTAAACTACGGCTGGCGCGAGCTAGGCTTCTAGTAGTAATATTTCGGCCACAAATATATATTACTTCTTAAATATGCCCCAAAGTATTTAAGAATCAGTAATTAAATAAGGGGTCAAATTATTTTTTTTTTTGTTTTGTTTTACACAGTTCCATCGAGAAAAATACCTATATTTTTAAAACCAAGTATTTTTTATCTAGTATTTTCTTCATTCAAAACTCGTGACGAAATTTTACCGCCAACAAACATCGCCTCAACACCGCAGTGCATATCCGCCCCCGATGGAGAGGGTCGCGTGTAACTCGCCCAAGATACAGAAACGAAATTCAATTATATGTGGCCCATAACTCGGGCCGCCGCCTGTGTATGACAGTGCCCCCTGCCGAACGGACAACCCGCCCCACAGAAAACGAGTCGGAAACCCCGAGCCAGCCCGCTCGGGGTTTCGTCAGGTTTCCGGGGTTACCTGGGCTCTTTTCATGGCCAGAAATATATGTCTGGACGTCAACAGTCGCCTTACAAAGGATCAAATACTACTGGACATGTGTTTATGTGAAGAGCAAGGCGTATATCAAGGAATAAAGTATTAAAACTATAACTAAAACTCTAGCTGCCAACTGAATAAATAGAAAATCACCCCATTTGATCCACTAACAGAAAACGGCAACGCGAACAATCTCGCCCATTTCAACCGCTTGTAAGTGCATCCGCCCCGCCTCGCCCGCCCCACTTTCCATTAGAAAATACCTGACTTGACAATCCCCCGCCTCCTGTGCAGCGTACATACCTGGCTTCGTTGTACAGGAGAGAGTCGTCAAAGTGGGGGTTGATCTCAGCTAGGGCGTCGGCCACTCTGTTATGCTCCAGTACAAGCAGCAGCTGCAACCCTTCGATCTGTGATGGTGCGCCAGAGTTCAGGTTAGTCAGGAGAATTGGGAGCTTGGAGGACATTACCTAACTGATGGAGTGTCAGAAGTCCGGACCCTGACGCGAAACTCGCTATGTGTACCTTTAGTTCCAGCCGATGTTCAAGCATGAAATGAACTTGAAAGTTCTCGTCACGCAGTTGGATCACTGGTTGAACTCAAGGTAAACAATGAGTTTTGTCTCAGAGTTCGGAGTTGGGGAAACAACCCGAGGCTGAGGCCATCAGCCTAGCAAACGAATGGGGTAAAACGCCACACATTAAACTTAAATCCTGAGCTTCAACCAAGGTGAATTTGGAATTATAAAGTACGGATTTGGGAGAGGACTAAGACAATATTAAACATCTGTGGTGAGGAGAATTGGTACAGTAAAAAAATAAATATCAGATAGCGGAGTGCGCTAGTTTCTGAGGCGGAGGGAATGTACAAGTTAGCTACTGAAATTTTGAAGTGTTAAAAAGGAAATTAATCCGGGCCACAGCTTTGGGCTTAGCTTTCTGTAATCCCTGTGTAGAGGAGAAGGATGTGTCGCGTGGTCAAGTGGCAACTGTACTTCAGCCTAGCAGGAATGATAGTAATTCGACCTTTAACCGAAGAAATGTAAATTACACTATTGACATTTCAAGCACCTCATGTGGTACTGGTGGTGACGGGGCCTCTCCACTCCGAAAAAACAAAAAATCCATTGTCCTTTGTCTAGATGTAATTGTATTAATCAACAGCGTTCATTTACCAGTTTAATAGGTTTATGGCGCGCCAGGGCGGCCTTTGTCTTCAGGCAAAAATCTAGACGGTATTGTTCCCCCGAGAAAGAACAACTGTCATTCAAAGCAAAATGGCTATTTCATAAGTTTGAAAATAAAATCTTAAATACATCGGCTCCTTTCGTTCTATGCATCAATTTCTAATGGCTTCAGGCGATCCTATCGCCATGATAATGAGGGCCTTGAGTACTCTGGCATGCGAGGCATTGTTCCAATATTAAGGAAAACAAAAGAATATCGGTAATCAACACTACCATTCTGGCGAACCGGGTTCTCTGGTCTGCGCCAACAACCTACCCTCTGTAAATGTGGCTAACTCGTGTCTTATGAACAGTTAGGGTGCACCATTTACTTACCCAGTCTTCCCCTTCAGCCACCTGGAAACAACCTTCAAAACTCTCAGGCGCTGAACACTTTACTTCCTTCTTGCCCTCATCTTTCTTCTTCACCTCCTCCTCCTCTTTCTTCTTTGGCGCCTTCTCGCCGCCCTCCTCCGCGTCATTGCCTCCTTCCGTCTTGTCTTCTGGCTCGGGCGCCCTAAAGAAAACACTATACTTAGAAAACATCAAATATATATTACACAAGCGTGTAATTAAGTAGACCCAAAGCTTCCAACATAGGTAGTAATAACCATTCAACCTAAACCTAGCCCACTCTACCTAACAATGTGGTAGTCAGCCTAGCCTAACCTAACCTAACCTAACCTAGCCTAGCCTCGCGCGCGCGGATCCGCCAATCCGCCCGGGTAGATTCCACTCACTTGAGGTAGCCGAAGTAGCCGGTCTTCCTCTGGAAGGCGACCTTGTCCGTAGGGCCGTAGACGGGCGTGGCGTCCAGGTAGGTCGACACCAGCGACATCGATTCCCTGTGGCCTGCACGGGAGACGCGAGGGGCGTAATGGTATCGGGTCCCATTTTGAGAAATCAGAACCTCTTTTAAGGTTACTATAAACATATTTGTCCAAAATGTTCAGCAAACGCTTAAAATAATATATATATATATATATATATATATCAGCCTGAGCCAGGTATCCATTTTATCGACCATCCCCCTAGGGGTGGATGAACAGCTGGGTTGACTGTGGACCGACTACCGTAGTCAGGATTCGAACCTATGCGCTCGACCCTGGGCGGCCCGTGAATGCGTCACGGTCAGTAACGCTAACAGTTACACCACGGGAGTCCGATTGAAATAAAAGTATTATAATTATGAATACAAAGGAAATGACTGTATAGGAGGAACTTCAGACAAATACACACACCATCACATGTTTTACCAACCAACAAACAAAAAAAAAATAAGCCAAAAGCCTTCACAAAACCCCCGGCATCAGCAATTCACAGCCAAAACTTCCGTGAGAGGAAAAAAAAAAAAGAGGCAATTTCCAGATGGGCATCCCAGCGACGCCAAAGCCAACCAACTTTTCCCGCTGGCTGGCCGCCTCGCCCGCGCCCGCTCACTGGAACCAAATTAGCCCGTTGCTGGACGGTGGGCCCCGCTCACTCTAGACTGGTTTCCCCCCAAGTTTAGATCCTAGTAATGCTCGGCTGCTCTATTTGGGCGCCATCAAGCGAGGAGGTAAACCGTTCCGGGGAGGGAGAGAGAGTTGGGCAGAGGGAGTGTGATTGAAGTCGGGGTGCGTGCCGGGCTGGGCTAGGCTAGACCCATATTCTTTCCATATATAAAATCTTTTAATGTAATTAGTTCTGTAGTCGTGGTTCTACCGTTAATTTGTTCAAAATTGCTACAGTTGGCTCAATTTATCAAACCACAATTGGAATATATGACGAAATAAGATTTATATTTACCGCCAATTTGTTTCCGTTGTCATTTATGTTCGATTTAATTAAAATATATTAACCTTCGATTACGCTTTACAGTTTTAAGTTTTAACCGTCTTAAACTTATATCATTGACTGGTATAATTTCTGTACAATAATTTTAAAAAAATTCATATTAGATTCATTGTATTTTTCAAATCCGTCGTATTTATTTCTTATGCGGATGCTTACGAAAATCTCGTACCTGTTAACATTGTATTTCGTGGACAATTAATTACAAATCTTGCGATCAACGACAAAATCGTTATCTCTCTCTGCTGTACAGTCTTAAATCTCGTTGCCAATGTTTTTAAAGAATGAAATAACTTTCACGGAGAATTGTAATTGTATTGGGGGAGGGGGATAATAAGCTAAAAAAATATTATATATGGAAATTCCCCTTGGTAAAGCGACCTCAAGGGTAAAGTCGGAAGGGGAGACTATCGTACCCAAAGGTCGTAAAGGTCGTGTTCAGGGGTCGTAACGTCGTGCTCAAGGGTCCCACCATCGGGCTAAATTTTTATGTCTGTCCCATCAGTTCGTTTATTTGATTTGTTTTATACTTTTCCGTATTTATTGATTATTGCCACAGGACCCCTTTCAGATTAGGTCCTGGTGTTAGCCTGATCCTCTTTCCAGCAGCTCCAAGGCTGCGCTACCTCCAGTAGCAGGGAAATAATGGACACCTTGAAAGTCCTATCACCAGACCCTCCCAATGACAGCTTTGCAAAGATTTTCCACTCGCTGTATAACCTCGTTTTACAGTTATAACAGTTGTATTAATTCAGGTAATGTACTATACCGAATATTTAAGGAATTTTCAACCATTTCCGCGTCTTTCGAGATAATTTCAAAGAGAGATACAGAACAAACTGTTCATTCACTTCTGGCTCTAAATTAGTATTTTAACAGCAAATTGTTTATTTTTTTTTTTTTACAAAAACCGGACTGTAGAAATTTTTTTTAGCAAGAAAGCACTATGTTAATGCGGTATGTATAATTTATTCCCTCACGCTCGAATGCAAAGGACATGACAAGTTGCCAGATTGAAGGACTGAGGGAATTACTTCCAGTCGTCCGCTACTAAATCCCTTTTCCCTTCCCCCCATCTCCGGCGAGTGGAAGTCTTAAACACATGCAGAGTAAAGTCATTTAAGTTTTACCATCTCCACTGGAGGAGTTGGCTCTCGATCCCACCGTCCTGTAAATCTTGCGAAGACTTGCAACTTCAAGTGTGAGGCCGGAGACGATCTCTGGGGTAGGGGGGAGGGAGGCTGCTCTCCCCACCCTCCCTCCCCTAGGGTGTCTGGGGGGGGGCCCCAGCAAGTCCCCGCCCCCCAACCCCGTTCCCCAGGCAGCCTGGGGGAAACTGGCTGACGAATGGTGGTCGTGTAATGGGATTTCCCATACACCACCACTAACATTCGGCGGCCAGCCAAGCCCACACATATACGCTACAATCTTTTCCTCAACGTTCATAGTTTTGAAAGAAAGGCAGACTATAGTAAAGAGAGACTAAAAAAGTTAGTATAAGAAACAAAGGAGAATGCAAGAGATAAAACTAAAATAAGTCTCATGCATCTTTTTCACGCACCATTATTTAAATGTCTTCACAAACACCCGGGAAAACCTCATCCTCACTTCCTTCTTTCAAGAATTCGTATATTTCCGAGGCAGCTGACAAATTTCAAACCAGAAAATAACCAAAATCAAGTAGAGTCTCGTCTGTGCCGTGCCTACATGATCTTAAAGGAAGGATAAATCGTATGAACATATTTAAGGGAGAATTCCGATCAGCCATCGCGGGTGTACATCTTGTGGAAGCTCCGAATCTTGACTCATTCTGCAGCTATATGTAATATTTAGATTATTATTATCTCCAAATCTGACAAGGATGTTGAATTTAATGTCTCCTAATAAGGTACAAAGGGGCAAGACATTTTTTTCAGTTTCGAACGTAATATTTGTCAAGATGTACCACCACCCTTGCAGTTGCGGGGTCTTGTAATCTACTATCTCAGGTTAGAGGGTCAACCTACGGCTTTGTGCACCCATGACTATATCATAGCGACTGGAAAATGGACATACCCATTGACATTTAATCTCGCGTCTGGAAATTCTATGCAGTTCGTGGGTCGTGGCGTAGAGACACCACTGCCACCGTTCCCTCTCCGCCTGGCCTCAGCTGATGTACAACAGGGAGCCGTTCAGATGGCTAATGGCGTTTATAGTCATATTGCAAACACTGTTTACCTTGTACGACCCGCTCTAAGTATACCCTGTCTCCATTATATATATTACTTGAGGACATAGTGAAAAAAATCGCCAGTTTTCTATTTTTCAATTTTCTTTTCAACATAGACCCAAGTCCCACGATGCAACAAGCGTTTGCTACTCAACTGCGTTGCACTCAGTGCACATAGACAAACACGCAACATGACACTTTACGGCCTATGGTTCCGATCGGTAGACGTGGCCAGCTTCCTAGGTGCTGCAGGTTACTCTCAACTGAAGGTACTCCTGAGTCATGAGTAATGTTCGCTTGTTTCTTCAGAAAGGAGGAGTCGTAAAGGCATTTGTTCTGCCTGACTGTTCAGCGTTATGTTCATGTTTTGTCAACACCAAGTCAAGCCGAACCACCTGGTCACAGTTGGTCGATGGAGAACAGAGTTCTAATACAGCAAGAGAACGCTTTTTTTCTACGAGTTTTTCCAGAACTGGATCTCCGTAGTGTAGCGGTTAGCTCTACCGACCCTGACGCGTGAACGGGCAAGCCCGAGACCGTTGCGCCATGGGTTCGAATCCTGGCAGTCCACACCCGACCCAAGTGTGTTCTAAAGGAACCCAGTCCCAACCGCCCAGGACTGAACCCATAGAACCCCGTGCAACCCTGGGTGAACCCCCCCCATCCCCATAACTCACCTAGGATGGCCTGGGCCCGGGCCGACCTCCTGAAGTTGATGCAGGGGAGGACCGAGTGGATGGGGTCCTCCTCCTCCACCAGGATGGGGGCGCAGTCCTCGGCCTCCGGGTTCTGGCAGCAGTCCACCTGGGCCAGCGGAGACTCCTGCAGAAGGTGGAACCATCGTCAGCCATTTCAGGCAATGTAATTAATAACATGTAATTCCCTGTGATCCATAACCCCTAGGATTTATGTCCCTTCTTCACCCCCTAACACCTCCGCCCACCTACCGGAATGCTGAAGGTGTCCCTCTGCACGAAGTGGCCCCACTCGCCGAAGACGCCGTTGACAGGCGGCTTCTTCAGGTGCTTCCGCACCAGCTGCGCCACCTTCCGCGCCGACGGCAGCGTCTTGTCCCCGTTCACGGACTCACGCGGCGAGAAGCCTGCACCCCCGTGAGTGGGAAAACCATCAGTTTTATACTTAAGCCTCGAGAATCTGCTTATGTCGTTAGATTACAGTTACCAGCAGATTTAGAGCTATACAGTCCAGATTCTGCAGTTTTATGTAATATGTGCAAGTATTATACATAATGAACAGAGCATTATCAATTCAAGCCTCAAAATTATGCTCAAAGATGACTGCCTGTGTAGGCTATTCGGTCACCAGTCCACATAAGAACGGACCACGATTGGCGTATTTGCACTTCACAATGTCATATTGAACGATGCGTTTCTTCCATCAACTAATAACAACATGGCGAGCAGAAAAATATAATTTCCAGGACATCTGTACATACCGTCCCTGCCCGAGGCAGCGGGCTGGAGCCTCAAGAACTTGGAGCCAACTGAGCCCAGGTCTGGGGACTCCTGGTTGATGCATGAGCCATCAACGTTCGGGTAAGGGGAACCCACCAGACAACGGAACGACATCACTGGAGAAAGAAAACATTAAATTACTATACAGTGGAGACTAATGCCCCACTGTTGATAAAGAGATTATTTGGAAATTCCATCGGTTAATCACAAAATAAAGTATTTACTGGTTAAGCGGTAAAAATCAGTGTGACTGCTCATTGTAAATGTTACCCCGTACAAATGTTTGAGAACATTCGTTGGGAACACCACCTCACATCCCTTAACTCAAATTCCTATATTGCTTCATAATAATTAAACACAAACGAAGAACTTACAATTAAAGGAGTAGAATTTAATTATGTGCGACTACTTGTTTACACGAAATACATTACCGCCTTTACGAATATTTGAAAACATTCGTTACATACACACACGCTGTATTCCTACACTCACACTCCCTTCCCTCCAACCCTACCCTGCCCAGCGCCCTACATAACACAGGCCGCCGCCACTGACCAAGTCCCATTTCCTCAGCGAAGGCCTTGTCCAGGTTAATGAGAGGGATGACATGCTTCTCCACCCCCGACAGGAGCAGACTGCCGATGCATCGCTTGCCCACGCGCGTCTTCCGGATGAGGCCGACGATGACCTTGGAGGCCTCCTCCAGCAGCTGGCCTGTCCGAGTTACCTGTAGGAAAGATAGAACCTTTATAAAGGCACCGCAGACCTGACGCTTAACTTACAGGAGCCACGCGAAACCTCTATAAATAATCCGCTAAATACGCTTAACACACACATTTAGCAGCCAAGGCTGTTTTACAGGTCCAGGCATATCAGATTATGTAACACTCCTGTTATTACATAACGCTATAATCAGGACAGCAAATCAGTGTAAACGATAAGATGTTACTATTGTTAAATTAACATTTCCGACCAGTTTTCCCTAGCGAGGGGCACCGTTTTCTTTTATGGTAACTAACGGTAACTATTGCCAAAGTCTTCTAATAAGTTCAAATGTTAAGACAACGATGATAGGATATCAAAGCCAGGCTATGATTGGTAATGGATGCCAAAGCTAATCGAAATTTCTCGGTTCTGTAGAAGCTTGGAAAAAGGCCTTATATGTATTACATTTTTTTTCAGTTCGTTAATATTAAGAAGGTTGCATTGTAACAATTTGCTTATGGTCAACAGTTATTTAATCAAATGTAAACTCTCAAGAAGTCGTACCGTTAAGGATTTAATTTTTAATAACTATAATTTGTGCCTTATGGGGGATATTATTGTCTTTTCTCTTTAATCAAACAAATCTCCGTTATCATTTGCATAATGGTGTGTTCTGTGGTCTACTGAAATTACTCTCCAATTACTTAGATACGATACTTAAGGTTTATTCTGACTTTCTAACCACTACCAGTAGAATTAGGGTTATGTTAAACACAACATTTATAGAAACAAGCAAAAAAAAAATCTGCATACGACATCCATTTTCCACAGCTTAATCGAAATTATAAAAAACGTGCATAGAGAAAAGCCCTTCAGGAGCATTTATGGTAATCATACGGCTTTCCAAATATATAAAACGTGCTGACGAAATTAATCCATAACTAATTATAGCTCCCATTTCCAGTCCTGGAAAGGCTCTAGACCCACAGAAAATCAACTTTTCCATTATCAATGTTGTTACTTACGTTCTTGAGGAGCGGCGTGAGGCCAGAGTACATGGGGTCCTCCCGCTCGTCCTCCTCGGCCCACTTGGCCTGAAGGGACTCCTTGGCCGCGTCATATCCCTGGTGCAGGATGGAGCCGGCCGACCGGGCGAAGCCCACCTCGATACACTCGCTCTCGCGGTCCGCCCACGCCCCTGCAGGGTAAGGTAAGGTCAGTAATGGAAAATATATATATTTACAGGCGACTTTATGGTATAGAATGGAGATATATGAAGTTATATATAGTGGAGGGGACCTCATATACATATAAAGCCCAGCTACATAGGTAGAAGGGATCTTGAGAATATATTTGCCTTTGCAAAAGTCATTGTCCAAATACTGTAGGTAAAAACAAACCAGATTTGTAATGGGAGGATTAACGAGTGTATCAGATCAACCCACGCCATTCAGACAATGTGATCTGAGCGATGAATGCGTCGCAGTTATTCCATTTACTCCTGTCTGGGTCGTTTGGCAATCGTCTGTTTGTTGGGAAGTCCGAGTTGGATGTGTTTTTCGGTCTGCAGTGGGAGAGTGTCAGCGCCCTCGGGACGGGTCTTGCGAATGGGTCCGGTCTGCGCCCTCGGGACGGGTCTTGCGAATGGGTCCGGTCTCTGTGGTGGCCAGATGCAAGGAATGATAGGTGGAAGGGGTCTCATCCAGGCAGAGTAGATTTTAAAGAAGTTAGAATGGAAAATTGTGTTTTACAGAGTGGTGCCTGGGAGATGAATTCGCGTTTGACGTATGAATGTGTTTTGGTTGAACTGGTAGCAGTTGATGATGGATGGCGACTGGGTTGCACTACGAGTGGTTCAAGTGTAATAGAGGATTTTGGTTGGTAAGGTACGTATGGGTGCAATAGTATTGCTGCTAATGTCTTCATATGCTGAACGATTGATAGGCTTCGACTCTCCTTATACTTATGTTCGTATTTTGGATTTGTTTTGGTTTTATTAGATTATGATTTGTGTTTGGAGCTTTTAATAAATATTTTGGGTACGTTAGGGAAACGTAGTATTGTCAGCATGGACTTTAAAGAAAATGAAGATTTTTCACAGTTAACCAGACCATACGCACGGGATATGACTAATTTTGTATTGTTATGATTTAATGAAATCTTTTATGCTTTCGTATGTGATCTGTGGCGCTGCCTTCAGTTTAGTCGAGAGGAGTGGTTGCTTGACCGGTATGTTTAATATTCCGCTGGGGTTGCTGTGCGAGTTCTTCACTTGGTATTGTTGCTGGTGCTATATTTATACACTAGGCGGCCACACGGGGAAAGTTTAGACTAGAGTGTTGTTGTTCTGGGGTATAGGGCACAGCATCTACCCCCAGAGAGTTTATGTGGCCAGGGAAATGTCCCCGAAGAGGGTAGGCTATCTGAAACCATGGAATGTCTCTACATAAATTTACACAGAGTGAAAAATAAAATGGTTTTCAGTACACTTTATGGCTCTTCCCACACACTCCCACCAAAAGACCACCCCATTCACTGCCCTTACACACACATACCACCTCATCCCCCTACACACACCACCCCAGCAACTACCCACACATTCACACCGCTGCACACACACAAGCACCACTTTTGACACTTACCACACCACAGAACCGCTCCCCACCCGCTCGTTTCCTCAACTAGCGATCATACGGGCGACCACTCGCTGGAATTCACCTTCACCAGAGAACATGCATCTAGTTTAGTTACTTTCATTCGTTTTTCTCGTATTTTCTTGTTTTCAACAGATATTGCCTCGATTGGAGCACGTTTTGCATGTATGTCAGTCTATAAAATTAATATGTATACGACAGTGAGGTGGAATCAATAAGTTCGTATCTTTGAATATCATGATATATCAAAACGTACTGCTATTTACTTATATATTTACTTTGCGTTGCTTTCCACGATTTAACGGTAACTGGTATTTTAAACCAAATGGTCAACAGGTTGTGTATATATATATATATATATATATATATATATATGGAAAAACGTGCACTTCTATGGAGGGTTTGATTTAGGTAGGCCTGGCGGTTCTCGTAAAATGTCATTTCTTCTCGTATTTAAAATGGAACGCTAACAGTTGTCAATCTTTCCTTTAATCATCGTTTATAACTTACAACAAATCAACACAACTGCAATACTAAAACTTTAAAAAAAAATTCTGCCAAATTGTAGCAGCAATACAGAGTTCCGTATCCGAGTAATTGCCCTAACATTTAAAAATATATAAAATTTTGAGAGAGAGAGAGAGAGGGGGGGGGGTCAGTGTAGCGGGGGCGATGCGCGCGCCACCCACACCCAGGAGGGAGGACGGCACGGCAGATGTGGCGGCGCCCTGGTGACCAAGGCTTAGTGAAAGTTTGCCGTTACCTGCTGCTGTAGCGCCGGGGAGGTGCTCTGGCGTGACCAGCGACCTCGCCACGCCATTATCTCCCACCTATTTTGAAGATAAAACCACGTCATCCAACAATGGCCTTCACGCGTAGCGGTTCTACGTTAATGCGGGTTATTTTGCAGTGAGCAACCGAGCCGAGCCAAGTTGTATATCAATACACATATCCTTCGAAAACGGACATCTTGAGGATAAGATACACAGTTGTACGTCACGAACCTGTGTATCTTATATACATATAAAATATTCTGAACATAGAGAAAATCAGGAATTAAGAAAAAAAAATGCTCATCTTCAGCCCCCTATCGTGAAAGGAACCAACCAGAGAGCGACACCGCTTGACCTTTCCCCAGTGGAAGAAAACGGGAGGAAAGAAAACGAGAGGAAAAACTTGGGTACGGATTATTATAATTAACACTGCTTTTTAGGCATGTGTCCAGGATTTGGTTAAGGGGGGCTGGTAGGAGCATGAATTATGAACGCTAACAGATAAAAACTGTTTAAAATGGTATGATGGGAACAAACTATGAGAGAATTTAGATCCTTTTTAAGTTATTTGTATGTTGAATCACATACTGTTCACGGTCTCACAAAATTGGATTCAGCTCATATATAGATTTATTATATCAGTAACCATTTTTGAATGAAAATATACCAGCGACCGCTTTTACGTAAAAATTTATTTTTATTTGGGTACATAAAACCGGTTATAGGCATGGGAGTATGGGAGTTTATTTTAGTAGAACAAATTATTGTTTTTTTTTTAAGCAAACGCTCGTAATATACTTGTCAGTGTTGCAGGAAGGCAGAGACAGGAGTAGGTTTCCCCAATTTAAATAACAAACAATACATTTTTCCTCGAAAATTAAAGCCTGAAAACCAAGCGAAATAAACAACTCTGTGTCTCTTCAAGGGAATCTCGTCAGGTTGACATTGCTGGCAACTTAAATTACAGCAAAACTTTCACAGATGGCAACTTGATACCGGTCGCTAGTACACTCTAAGGTAAGGCCTAATGGGAATAGTTAGTTATTTGTTCATGACACCAGGTATTTTTGACATCGAACAAAAATGATTAACTGCAGTAAGGAAAAAAAACGGGAAGACATGGAATAGCGGGAAGTTGCCAACGTTCACAACATCTATAGGACGTACCGGTCTAACATACAGCTACGTTACCTGGTTAGAGGAGGAGGCACGGGAACAATCCGTCCTCGAGAGCAGAAAAATTATAAACAAATGGAAACCTGATGAACAAAATGAAGAAACAAACGCGAAAAACTGGTAAAATATTTTACTGCTTTTGACAACCAAGGAGAAATATTTGTTCCGTCTCATATACAAGAAATTTTTCGAAAAAAAAAAGTCAAATGGGGTAAAGAAAACAGGTTATCCAAAAAATAAAAATTCTTTATGTACGAAATTCCGGCCGTACCGACACGCAACATGTGCAGGACGATTTCACTTTCTTCGGAAGAACGCTGTTAGTGAAGGTAACGGTACACGATGAGAAATTTACCTACGAAAAAGTAGTTTAGCTCGATCGGCAGACTTTCTCATCCAAATGGAGTACTGACTGCTGTGTACCAACTAGTTGTTTAAGACGGGGGCCCGACTAGATGTAGAAATACTTTGACTTAAAATACTAGTCTATACACAATATGAAGGCCTAGTTTATCATCTACATACGAAAACAAAGTGGTACAGAGTACACTCCATTGCATAAATACTGCGAGACAAGTCACAGAGGAACAAGCACTCGTAAGTAACTAGCCAACACTTTCACGACGAAAGTTAAACGTCTGCTGTACCAGGCCATTGTTGCCTGATGTACGATACCTGCCTTCTGGACGAACTTATAAAACTGTAAAAATTAATAACCACCCGAGGACACAGGGTATCTATTGTGACCAAGAATAACTTAACCGCCAAAAGATAACGGCAAATGTAAATTCCGCGAGCGCTCTGATCCGTACTTTTTTTTTTTTTAAGAATTACAGCTAGTTTACGTCCACCAACCGAGACTCTGAGCCGGCTCAAGTTTGGCGCCGATTGAATGCTACTTCTCATATATTTTTTTCTCTTTTATAAACGCAGCACATATCAGGTAAGGACTTCCATCGAACGTATAGGAAAAGTATATTTCCTCGACAAACGTAATTATTTGACAAACATACGCCCAAGTTATTCTCTTAACTGAAGCATGAATACACAAGGGAAAACTTATATAAAAGTACAAATTATGTTTATTCCCGAAGGAAACAAAAATATACCTAAAGATGTGGTCAAAAAAGATAGTTCAAGTTCAGATTGGTTCGAAGGTAAATATTACCAGAGATCTACTTGAATACCTGTAGTATAAACGGTTAAACGAGAACGGCGACATTTACATATAAATTACATCCCAAGCGCTCCCGATGTTTAAGTCTATAAAAAAGTGCAAGTTTAAACAGCCAGCCAATATGTATGAAGTCCACAACTGTGACAAAGTCTTCACTGCAACTTTTACAGTGAAAATGATCATTTGGCGTCGGTCGGCTGGCGATACAAACTGATGCTGGGTATTATGGGCATTACTGAGGGTGGGAAGGGAAAGGGGAAGACGAGGCAGGCCAAGGCCGAGGATGGCTAGGGATAGAGGAGGCAGGGCAGGTTCGTGAGAGACTAGGGGAAGGGTGAACGAGAGAGGAATGTCTTCGGTACACAAGATTCCACCCAGCTAATCTTTATAACGGGAGACGCCTGGCGTCCGGCCCCAGCCGCTCGACATCATCAAAAATTAATCTACCAGACGAACAGCTGTGTTGCTAAGCAATCATGCCAACTCCCGGTAAAACTTTGTAAATTAATTTACAACAAATTTACTTTCGAATGTCGATAAGAAAGGAACATTTACGGTAAACATTTACAAGGCTTATTACTGGACCACCAGACCATTTACATATTTAAATAATCAGTTATGATATTTTACGCAATTTTGCATTCATTAGTTAGTAAATATGTACATATTACGCTAATATGGGAAGATTCACCAGCCGGCAAAGTTTGGCATCGCGCCATATACGGTTGCCAATTACACACTTTTCGGTGTCTGGAGTTCGTCAATATTGAAGTCACGAATGGACGAATCGTATGGCCAGTTGTGACGGACTACCAAGGACGAAACATTCCAGTGTTGGACAACTTCCTGTTTTAGCATTGAAGTCCCCGGCATGCACGCACGGCGAACTCATACACCCGTCAAACTACAAACCCGCACCGTCATCCAGCCTGTACTTAAAGATGGCCATACTTTAATAAATCATACTCACCGTAAACCAACAGCAGAAGTGGTATTAAACATCGGAGAAATATCAGTGCCATCGTAGAGTTAGTGACGAAGCCGGGGAACTACCATGGACACCTGCACCAACACCGGCTTCGGAGAAGTAACTGACCCACATGAGTAAGGATGTGGCGGCCTGTGGTCGGTCTCCGGGTTTGTGAGAATCAGTGAGCCGCACTTACTAATTCTCACTTGACTCGGGATGCGCCATGGCGGGAAATTTTCTAATCCCCTGGAAATGTGTGTGCCAAACTAATTACAGATGGATGATAGAGCTCTTCTAATGATTGTTATACTGAGGATAATAATATTACAACAATAATGGAGTAATTTTATTTATTTTGTTGTAGGAACAGAAATAGAGACGAATAATCATTCGAGGCAGCGCGTAAATTACCACAAATTACCACAAACGAAAGTTATCCCACCTCACTCGTTCCAGAACGCTTTTGAAAAACACACGCATCTAAATTTTGTTGTTAGAGAGGAAATTGTCATGGAGAAAAAAAAAATCGCTCTCCCAACACTCCATGCCATCGAACTCTCTCAGTACAGGACCAACAACCCAGCTTTCTCTTCTCCCGGAATCGTTGGCCAGTCATGGTATTATTTAGGGTAAATAATAATGGATTCTTCTTGGTAAGAAACAGGGATTTTAAACGTAGAGGATGAAGAAAAGGTTTAAGATAAATCTAACATTTTGGAACAGGGACTCAGGGTCCAAGACAAAACCAGGAAATGAGACGTGGGAGTGGAACAGTGTGATAAAGATGCAGGAATGGGTACTGAGATATCGGAGAGAATCTTGTAACATAATGTGGTAAGGCAATTGATTTCAGCATTAGAATAGTCAAAAGTAAAGTTATTATTGAAAGAGAAAAGAGAGGCATTTGGACGATACTTACAAGGAAGGAGTGCAAATGACTGGGAGATGTATAAGAGAAAA
>JAYMFT010025213.1:0-16250 GCA_038088735.1 Panulirus argus
TCTATATTTCAGTTAGGGCCCGGCCTTGATGTGGACTTTTGTCCGTGACTGGAGCCTTCAACATAAAAAAAAGAAAAAAAAATTGAGCTAGATTCATGATTAATTAGTAAAATGTATTCTATGCATAACCTACCCTGTAGATGGAGAGGACAAAAAAGGGGCTGTCTAATAAAATAGCTGTCAGCCTAATGGCTATTACCTATATGGTATTGATATATTTATTATTGCCCAAGGACCATGGCCTAGAAGTATGAAAGGAAAGAAAGAAAGATAAGTAGATGTTATCAGACTACAACTGTATAATTGGGAATACTGTCTTATAAATCATTTACCTGCTTCTGGAAGCAGTGCAGCCTTGTGTTGTAGGAGCCTCAGGAAAAGAGGCCCAGGGTAAAACAAGGACCCTTTTTTGGAAAGGGTTTCCTCACCCAATTATAAATAGATAGATATATAAATTTATTTATAATTACCTAAGGACCAATTTCTGAGAAAGATTCCAGTTGTTATCTAGGCCCTTTCTAAAGGCTCCTGCAACCCAAAGTTGTGCTACTTCCAACAGCATGGGAATATAGACTCCTTTGGGGTGAGAGGTTACTTGACAAGATTCTACTCCCAATGATACAGCCTTGCCAAAGGTGATTTTTCACTTGCATAGTAACATCAAGCAGAGGTTTATAGCAGCATGTGTTAACAACATATTATTGGTACTTTTACTGTAGTTTGGTCATCACTGGGTGACACCCTTGATGGTCCAAATTCAGCATCTGGGACTGAGAGTGAAGCACCTCACAACTGAGGTGCAACAGAAACGGCAACTTTTAGAAGAACTTCTTCCAGAAAACAAATCCTCTTCTAGTGAGTATTTAAGAGATCATAAGAATGTTTACTCTTTGGGTAGTTAATAGGTATAAATAGCATCTGTGAATCAGTAGCTCCCTACAGTTTCTCATTTTATTTATTTTGCTGCAGGGCACGTATGAAATGATATGACTTCAGCATCCCAGTCTTTCATGTTAGTATCCTTTCATTCAAAACTTGAAAACTTTTTATAAAAGCATTACATACAAAGTTATTCACCAAGGAAGGTTCTTCAGGGCACCAGAGGAGAAAACGAGGACATGAAATGATTGATGTTTTCTTTATGTACATAATAATTACAGCCCCCAGTAGGTTAGAATTTAGGATGAATTGTAGTTTATGGAACCCCATGATACAGACAAGGCAATATATTTTGTTGCTGTGGGCCATAGACTAACAAGTTAATGCTCCCAGAAGAACTGCTCCCTGAGATGTTTTATAGGATGCAAAATAATGATAGAGATAACTTTTTATACATGGGATCAGAGGTAACTTTTTTATTATATGGTATCACTACAGTGGCTCGACAACCATCTTGCATAACTTGTGTATTATGAGAAGTTTGATTACTGATACATCCATTGTCATTGGTCATTACAGATAAATCAAGCAAGACCTCTAAGAATAAAGATAACTTCATTGAATCTGCTGTTGAGACAGTTTTAGTCTGTGGAGCATGGACAGTGCTGCAGGATCACCTTACGAACTACCCACAGATCATGAAACATCTCACTGATGTTAAGCAAGTATCCTTTTTGTTTTGCATAGCCTTCAACTTTTGCACCACCACCATGGCCCTCCTGATCGGCTCATTACCCTTCAGCACCTAAATAGAGAACAGGATACATTTTTTTTGTTCATTAACATATATATTCTGTAGGGAAAAATTTTATTTTGTTCTGCACTAGGAGAGTGTCAATTCAGATGAATTCCACATTTTAATGGTTGAAAAAAGATGGGACAATTGGCTGAAAACCATTTCAGATAAATGTAAGGATGTAGATTATGCAGTACGTGTGGTAGCAGAGAATAAATGCATTAATAAGTGGCATATGTAATGAGTGCTATATCTTAGTTTTGCCTCATGGGAGGCTCTCATCATAAGCTGGTACTCTATCCAATAAAACCAAGCCTACCAAGAGAACCATTCTGTAGAAGCTATGGTTGGCTGTTTCTAAATGAGTAAGTTCTTTCTTCTTATCCAAGTTAGATTGGCCTGATGGCATACTTTCGTTTTTATGTTAACAGTTTCTACACGTGGTTTGACAAAATAGTAGCAAGGAGTTACATATATGGTTTCACGCATTTTTCCTCAGATAATTATTTTTTCCTTTATTTTCCATGAGCAAATGTCCAGGCATCCCAGGATTTTAGACTTCAGGCTGATAAAAGAAATGATTTTTCATTTGGAAAAGAAAACATCATACATGTCATATGTTGTTATCAGTAATGACTGTTGACAGATTGATGAAAACTTTCAGGAGTCATACCTCTGAGAAGAATGGACACCCTTCAGCACAAAAAACTGGGGAGAATTTACCTCTTGATTCTAAGAAAGGCAGTCAAAAAGATGCAGACACAGGAGAGGTAAGCTGTCCATGTAATGTTCATTTTTTTTTCCAGTTTTGCAGGATTAGTACTATGTATAAAGGTTAGTGAGTACTTTTTGACTAAACTTCCTTTCATACCAGTTTCTACTTTTCAAATAGAGTATATCTCATGGTATTTTCTGTAGAAGCATTTAAGCATTTTAGATTAATAGTTTCCAGCTCCTGTCTGGGAACATATCCTGTTTGTGGTTACACCACAAATGAAAAGTCATCCTCACCAAGGTTGCATCGTCATCATCAAGTCTCACCCCAAATGATTCCATCATTTCCCTGCTGATGTGTCACCAAGTATCAAACTATCATATGTATTATAGACATAACATTTATGAGTCCTGATTCTGCAAAGTATGTTTAAGTTATACATAATGCATCAGCTAAGAATTACCCTTTCCTAACTCTAAATGAATGTGACTTGTTACCCACCATGGGGCTCATATAATCCCAAACATAGTTCAGCTTAATTTCTTTATTAAACCAAGAGTGGACAAAAGGTCAATAAATCTGTGATCCTGACCAGCAGATATTTACCTGGCTTAGTTTGAGCAGTGCTTGGATGCAATCTGGTGAAAGAAAAACTAATGTGTGAGACTCCTTATGTATTGTGCAGTAGTCTTTTTTACTTAATTAGTAGGTGTCTTTAGTGCTGCTAAATACAGTAGTTTGATCAGTCTAAGAACTTTAACTGAGGGAACTTAAAAGATGCATGCATCAACTAAGCCCACTTCCTAAAGGATGTGTTTATACTTTACCAGACCTTTCTGTCTTTGGGACTTTTCTGATGGTACTCTTTCCATGAGTTCAGTTGCTGTAAGGAGGAACAACCTAGTAATCCTTTTATATATGTTTGAGGGATATGATTAGCAGGCCCAAAGATTGTAGTTTTTGGAGGAGTAGAAACCTTTTATGAGTAATTGATTTTTGCAGTAAGGTTCACTTTCACTGATTGAATAGGAGCAATAACATACATGTTTCAAGTTAGGGTGCAGAATAATTGTCTTTAACCAGAGAAGGTCTCATTTTCTGTGTGACATGTCCTTTTCCTCAACTCTCACCTCTCCTTCTCTTTGTAGTTACAGAGGTATGGTCAAAAACCTTCCCCATATTTAGTGAATTCTAATGAAAGAAAAAACTCTGAAAAAAGAATGAAGGGAAGATTAATTTAAGTTCTTAGGGTGTTTTTATACCAGATTCATAAAGGAGGAAAGTTTATAAAAGGAGGAAAGACAGAAGTAGAAGAATTTCATAGCTTTGGTATTCAAAGAAAGGCATTATCATAATGTCATTCCTTGTGTGGTTGATCTCCACAACTTTGTGAAGCAGGAACCTTTCATGTTCTGTTTGATCAGGGCCTTATAGAATGGGACACACTTGGACCACTCACGAGAACAATGACCAAATTGATACCTGTAGCACAAAGAGAGGGCAGCAGCATTATGATTGACAGAAAGGGGTGCTTGAAGAGAAGCAATAGCACTGGAGTTGATAAGAGAAGTGGAAGAGCCAGTCCAAATATGGAAGCAGTACTCCACACTGGACTGAATAAGACCATATAGATATGGAAAAGCTGTTCACTTGAAAAATAATTTTGGCACTTGTGCAACACCCTTAATGCATATTCAAAATCTCACTTTGTATGGATTGAGGCCAACTAGTTTTTTTGTAACACATTTTCATTTCATATGAGAACAAACTATAACTGGTTGATGAGAACCAAACTTTCATGTAGATTTCTTAGTAAAATATTTTTGTGGGTTGGTTTTGGGGATTCGGTAATTAACAGTGTAGAGATGGTTAGTAGAAGAGATGTTTAGTGAAGATAAAACATTTTTCACATTGTTTTGAGTACAAGAAAGATATGCATGACATAACAAAAATATTATTAGATTATATTATTTTCAGAAATATTATTTCCTCTTTAGCTTAAGAGAGATTTTCAATTAATCATTATGGTTATTGAGATTTAGATGTATGCATATCATGTGATATTGATTTTTCAAACTTTGTATTTATCTTTCCTTGTCAAATTACAGTTAGATATGGAGGCAGAATTAGAAGAGAGGAAGGCTGAGGAAGAAAGGAAACGAAGAATAAAAATTCAAGAACTAACACGAGGAACAGATGTCCCAGCATTGCAGACAAAGAAAAAGAAAAAGAAATTAAACTTGTAGGCTGTTAGTGGAATATTCCCTGTAATGTGTTATATATAACTTAAAGACTGGAATTGATTGGGGTTTTAATTAAAACCGTAATGTACCTGTATTTATTACAAGGCTCTCCAGTAATATGTCTGCTTAATGGCTCCCAGTATTCCTATGTTAATCAAATAAGGATAAGGAAAAGAAAGAAAGAATAAACTCAGAGAAGAATAACTTCATGGCACTTCCTGGCTGCTACCTCCCAAGGACTGTGAAAAGATAGCTGTGCATCATATAAGCAACTGGTCCTCAGACACAACCACACTTTTGAGTTATGTTTATGTCAGCCTTTGCTGTGGTCTGGCAACTAAGGAAAATAAAAAGGATTGAAACACCCAAAACAGAACAAAGACATTTAAACAAAACTTCAGTGGATATTGTCAGTTTTACTTTTAAGAATGAAAATGGAAACAAAGCTTTCTTAAACTATATTGTTCCCACATTAACAACACATGCAGTTAAACAGGGACTAAGAAATCTTTGACTTTTTTTATACATCTTGTTTTCTTAGATGTCAATGAAGATGGATGAACTGAACATAACTGCTAGCACTACGTAATTATTTTTCCGTCTGATCTTGAGCATAAAATTTGTGGGTTATTAAAAAATGATAAGGGATTAATTCTTTTATACATTTCACATCCATGGTATTCTAAGCCTCTTGTTTTAATTAGTAATTATTATGAGAGACTAAATCGAGAGGCTTTATATCCTAAAAGCATCAGATACTCCGTTCATTGTCTTAAGCAGTTGCCCTTAAAAGAAAGATCGTTTTCTCATTCACTAACAGGGTTTGGTTAATAGTGGGTTAACTGCTACAAAGTTTCATGGCTATTCTATATGAAGAAAGGGGAATGATATCCAGAATTATACACCTAAAATAGAACAGTTACTGATAATTTGGTTTTACATTTATAATTAGCTTAGTAAAGGATAATCAGATAAGAACATATACCCTTCCCCAACACAGATATGCATGGACAAATACATAACATTTGAAATTATAAGAAACTAGGGAGCTTTAAGAGATCTATGTGTGAATACATGAAACAATTTGTCCACATGCTTGACTATTATCACGATGACTGAAGGATAACGTTTCATACGGCAGTCATAGTAAAATTTAAGCTTTGCTTGAGACGTTGAAGTAAACAGTTGATAAAAAACATAACAATTACGAACAGTTGGTATAATCTCTATCCATGAACAAGAAGTCAAAGAGTTGAAGATGAATGTAGATTTAAAGCAAAGAAAATATACAAAGTGCAACTGAGGTACATTCGTATTAATTCTTTGGTGTAAATGGAAGTCACATGTACAGGGTGTTATCCGCCGTCGTGTGTCAGGGAGTGTGCTGTCCTCTTCACAAGGAAAGATGAGGAGCTTCAGAGGAAATTTGCCAACTTGTTTGTTGATTAAGGAGGGAAGCTATTAACATCTCTGAATCTTAAGTACCAGATATTAGAATTAGATTTCCTTGAAGAATTTGCGATGACAGGTTCCAGTTTGTTTTACATTGAAGGAAATAAAGTAGCGGTGTCGAGCAGTTAAAGGTATCCTTAATCCTTGCTAGTAATGATGTAGAGTAGAGCAGTTGGCTACAGAGAGAGAGATAGATCCCAGTAACGCTGTCCAGATGACCTAAACTTATTCAACTTAAAAAAAAAACACAAATTAGCTTTTGATTGCTTAAACGTATGTATACGCTACTTTCGGAATATATTGGGTTTTTGTCGTACCGTTAATTCTATTGTACACTACGGACGGCGATTTCAACATAAAGAATGAAAATCATATTGCATTCGTTTTATATATATATATATATATATATATATGAGCTCTCCAGGTGTTCGTACATCTGATTCTGTAAGCTGGATTGATTATAGAGAAGGAAACGAAAAATGAAGTGAGAAGTTCCATAGCTTCTCTGTTCGAGGATGAACATGATATAAAAAGGTAATGCTACCCCAAGAAGCATCCAGATAACGTATACTAACATTATTCAATGTCATCCCTTTATGTAGAACAGAGTTCTACTAACTGTAACCAGTCCATTGATATGATTTTCGTCGATATTAATGTTTATATCGGCGCGCTTCTAAAGCTAAAATGATAACTCCCGTACGTGTAGGGTAATTCTCACGTCCCAAACGGCCTCGTACCCCTGGCTTTTGCCTCAGGTACATGACGTAAACAAACAAATCAAAATCTATTTTACAAAACAAAATTTTGATATCTACTGTCATAATGTGGAATATATATTGCAATAAGAGAACATGAAAAGTAATTTGTAATATACAAATTTATTCCAGGATGAGATATTATTGAGATAATTGACAGTTCTTACGTAAGATGTAAAGTGAGATCACCAGCTGACAGTAAACAATCTGTGTTGGCAGGTTGTGAATGTCCGGAGGATTCGTCGTTCTGTCACTATGGCCAGCCCTAGAACAAGACGTGTCCTGGCGGAAATTAAACCCAAAGATGAAAATAGTGTGAGTAAAGATGAAGATCTTACAAAGTTACTAATAGAGCAAAGAGTAACTGTTACTTTTGTGGTTAAAGTGTGTCACATCCTTGAGGTCATGGCCAAAAATTTCTGGATTTCCTTGAAACATATGTTATAAGCTGTGTTCGTCTTGAAATTGTCTGAAACGTAGAGGTAACACACACGAAATTTAGAAAAAATGTGTTGGATGGGTTCAATTTTTTCTCTGCAAGTTAGAGCCTTTTGTCAAAAGTTTCATGATAAAAGTCTTCAATGATAATGAAACTTGAACGAAAGAAAATTAGAAGAAAGGAAAGAAGAATGATTTAAGAAATTGGTAAAATTCTAATTTAGAGCTTTGGAATTGAATATGAATTATCATTGATTCTGATTTGCGGTGCTTGTATATCTATTGTATGAAGAATATAATACTGTGGGAGCGTGACTTGGATAATTATTTGGTAAAATAAAACTTTATCCTTGAGGCACTAATAAGTTTGAAGACTGAGTGATTCTTTCTTGTAATAAAAATGTATTATGTAATCCATCATGGTGGTAGTTTAAAGATAAGGTTATCCTTTGTACAACACTATAGATTATCAGATATTCATAAAAGTGACTAGAAGACAGCTTCATCATGCCTAATATGTTTTGAACAAAGTTACTTCTACATATTCTCACCAGTGATAAACTCATACTGCTCCAGTGTGATGAAAGAAGACATGCTTTACTTGCACTGCCATGTCCTTGCTAATATAAATGGTTAGGTCTGTCTTTAAGTATATGAGAATGTACAAACTAGATGAATAGTTATTTCATTCCCCACAATTTTTTTGCTGTCATCTTACTAGTGCTGCTGCTACTTGATCATCTTAACATGGTTAGTGTACTTTAACCCTTTGGCTACATTGTGCCATTACACTGGTCTGCTCACCAACCTGCAATGTGCCAGTAAACTGGCAAAGAATTTAGCGGTAATGTTTTTACTCCTCGGATATGTGATTTCATATCTTATTCATAGGTGTCACTAGCCGGGTAACAACTTAGCTGAAAAAATGCCATACATAACATTCACCTATAAATTGTTAAAGGGAGTGTATTTGCTTCATAAGGGTAGGAAGCCATATGTGAAAAGCAACTATTTTCTTCAGTAAAATATGTATATTTTGTTATGTTAGCTGAAATAGCAGAGGGAACTGAGACCATAATCAAGGCCATCTCATTAACACTATACAATATGTATATATAGCCTAGCCAGAGCTAGGTACCCATTTTATCAACCAACCCCTAAGCATGAGTAAGCAGCTGGGTTTACTGTGGACCACCTGCCTCAACCATGATTCGAATCTATGTGCTTGACCCTGGGTGGCCTGTGAATGCATTATGGTCAGGAATGCTAACCATTACGCTATGGAGATCCACAGGAATATTCTGTAAGAGATCCTTTTTTTCACTGGGTGAGTGCAATACACAGCCTAGGGGTTAACCATAATGTATTTTGGTGGATTCGTGGGGTAGGTAATCATTGAATCATCTTGAACCAAAGTTATGTTAATTGGATTCATTCATATAGCTGAAACACTGAATTAGATAAGTAGATGAATATTTAATTATTTTTTTAATATATATAGTTACACTTCTGTCTCCATCTTTGTAGATTAGGAATGTCAGAACCCTAACTCTTTCCTACACCAGATAATGTTGCCAAAGACCAAAAGTAGTTGCGTCATCTATCCTTCTCATGTATTCTTGTGCTGGTAAACATTTGCATTTTTGTTGAAAATCAATAAATTATTGAGATGCATTATAAGGGCAGAAATATTTGTACTATGACTATTTTAACTTTAGCAGGCATTTACTAAATATGATTCATGTTTTACATGCTCCTACCGTTCATAAAGGAATCTTACAAAATTTTTAAGAGATATATCTTTTTGTATGTTTGCATTTACATTATACTTCTGTAAATTGAGTTATCTGAATCTCTTTATGCTGTACTGTGTTTCTTGTGTTTAGATATGGCTTTTTAAAAGGCAGCTAGTGCTTGTGAAAGAAGATGATATTTAACTGAAAATATTTTATTACATAGTCATATTATTTTGATATACTGTTGAGTGTAATTGATTAGTTACTAACAATAACCAGAATAATTTTTATAGTCCAAGAGTACAAAAATCAGGTTTATGTTTCCTGCATGTTGTCAAAGTGACAAAAAGAGGCATGAGTACGAGAATAGAAATTGTTTCCCCCTGCATAATCACTTTCTTGAAGTATGACATGAAGGAGCTAAGCAAAGCTTTTCCTGTGATGACTCATTTGTCCTTTCTTGACTCTAACTCACTAAGATGGGAAAAATAAGCAGGAAGAAAGAAGTATGACAGCACATGATTCTGAACTTCCTCTTTTTCCAACAGCAATGTTTTGAGTGTGGGGCCCACAACCCCCAGTGGGCATCAGTGACATATGGCATTTGGATATGCTTAGAATGCTCAGGGAAACACCGTGGCTTGGGGGTACACTTATCTTTTGTGCGTTCAGTTACAATGGACAAGTGGAAGGATGGTGAGCTAGAGAAGATGAAGGTAAGTAATGATGATGGAGCTAAGAATTTAATTTCAATATGAAACTATTTTTTACCTGCAGTGTTGTGTAAACCATGAGTGGGATGAGATGAAACTTTCCATAGATTATACTTACACAAATTATGATCTTGTACAATAAAGCAAGAATTTTCATTCAGTGTCCTTGGTGGTTTTAGCTAATGGCTTGATTAACAAATTGCAGATGGGAGGAAATAGGAAAGCAAAGGAGTTCTTGATGAGTCAGAGTGATTATGACCACCATGCACCTATGCAGCAGAAGTACAACACAAAGGCAGCTGCTCTCTATAGGGATAAGGTAATCATGTTGGAGTATTTACTTACTAACAGTTTTGATGAATGAAACTGCTCAAAATTTTTTGCCCCATACTTTACATTTGAAACTTGAAATGCTCAGTGGATGTCATCCAAGTTTTTTCTGTAGTGACCATTTTGGTGCACCTTTAAATTCAGTCTCATTTGGATTGTTGTAAATACATAAGGGAAAGTTAGCACATTTATGAAATCAATTCCCAGATCCCATTTAGGTGTTTATGTGCTTCTGTGTTTGTAGGAGTGCTACTTCGTCCAGTACATTCATGTGAAGTCTTATCTCAAGTGATCTTTTTACAAGAGAACGTCACTGAAAAGTTTTTGAATTTTTCACCTTACTTTTGTAATCCATTTTTGCCTGCATAGTTAGAGACAGTATTTGCTTTTATTGGATTGAGTATTTTCTTGTATTGGGAATCAGGCTGCAATCAATTGTGAATTTATTGATTAGTTTAGATACTGTAGTATGTTTTATTAGTTATTATCTGTTGCCTAAATTATACATGTGACTTTTCAGTTTGGTTGCAGAAATGAAATTTATTTGAGTAAAGTTGCTGGAAAACTTTACTAATGCTGATTGATCATATTTCTACTACAGATGACAGCACTGTCACAGGGTAAATCATGGAGCATAGAAACCTCAGCAGCACAGAACCACTGCTCAACAGCTCTTCCAAAGTCTACCTCAGCTCCTGCCTTCAAGTCACCAGGTATCCCTTTAGAAGTGTTTGGATTATAATATATCTGACTGAAACATACAGTTTTCTGCATTCATTTCCTTCATGACTACCTATGGCATACAATTTTCAGTAAAGTCCTAACTACTTACACCATCTGTTTTGAATCTTCTTTCCTGCATTTGAGGGAAAGCAATGGTTCCTTTACTCTTGAGAGACATGTTTGAGATGCCATATGGTACCTGCAACTCTAACTAGTCTTCAGAAAACCAACCCTGAGAAAACCACTCTTTGTCTGGTAGTTTGACTTGTTTCTCTCTTGGAAAGGTTATTAGCATGTGTGTGTGTGTGTGTGTGTATAATTCATACATTGTTTCTCGTACAGAAAGAAATGATTCATTAAAACTTTTACCTTGACCTTTGCAGTTTTTTCTATGTCTTCCCTGCATTTGTTCTACCTTACAAGAAATGATATATATGGTAGAATTTGAAAAATTGATGAGTTTTAACTTTCCATCCAAGAATAGTTGCAGTTCAGTCATGTTTTGCAGGGCAGAACACATATGCTTCCACTGGTAATGGTTATGATGGCTACAGTGGCAGTGGTTATCAAGACTATCAGAGGGGTTATCAAGGCAGCTACCAAGATCCCAGCGTCAAGAACCAAACAGAAGCTTTCTTCTCCAGAATACAAAATGAAAATGCTTCTCGACCAGAGTGAGTCTGTTTCTGTCAACTCTGTAGTAAAAAAAAAAAAAAGAGGCTCTTGCCCAGAGTTAAATTCAACCTTAAAATCGTGATACTTGATGCTATACATTTTGCCAGTTTCAATGAATTTTGTCAAGCTTGTATCACATTCTTAACAGGGTGCCTTTTCAGACCTTTATCAGCTAATGGCACATAATTTGTGTGGGCAACTCTTCAGACAAGTAATAGTTTGCTCAATATGTAGATTATTTTTCATTGTTGTTTAACATTCCTTGCATTTATGAAGTAGCACCAGGAACAGAAGAATGGCCTTACTTGCTCCCATATGCTCTCTTGGTGTCATGTATAATGAACTGAAGCCAGATCCCTCATCCACAGATAAGCTCTGCAGACCATTTCTGGTTTTCCCTAACTACTTCACATACTTTGGTTCAGTACATTGACAACACGACACACACACACACACACAAACACACCAGTAAACCACACCTCTCTGGTTCACTCTTTGATTTGATATGTGCCGGTATCCCTGACAATCTATTCCCTACAATCCTTTCATCCTCCTAAATGTTCCAATCCCAACAACTAAGTCTTTTCATTCCAGAATTCATCTCCTTGGTCTTCTCCACCTTTTTCTCCACTTTACTTCCTTTCTTACCAGTCAACCTCCCTTTGCTCATTTCACCACAGTCTGGTATAGCAGAAAGATTCAACAATTTGTACAAATGCTTTAAAAACAATCCATCAAATATGGAAAAGATTTTAACCCACATTAACTACTTTTTTCTGTCAGTGTTAGTCATTTCTAGCTTGAATGAGGTAGTAATAAGGTACAATGTAATCTATTATGAGACTCTCAATTCCATCTTTATGTGTTTGGATTATTCAGTAGCTTTACATTTTTATATACTCTTTAAACATGTTCTCCCTCTTCAAACTCATACTCAGCCCATCCTGTCAGACCCCACTGCTACACTTTATTAGCTAAATTTTCTTCACATTAACTCTCAACTTTGTCTTCTCACATACTTTCCCATATTTAAACTCCAGTTTCTGGAGTCTGCCTGGATAGCCATGTCATCTGCAAACAGCAATTACTTTCCTCTCATGCATTACCACCCCTACCATGCTATAGACCTTCCTCTTTCTTTAAGCCCTTTTATTTGAATGGACTCACCATTTAAGTGTCCAAGTGGAAACATGCTAATTTCATGATAATGAAGTACACTGGCCATTTTTGCTCTCAAGACACATTTAGCCTTTTGTTCTGTGATGAAGCTTAAACCAAGCTAGCCATGAGAAAATGCACATTTATCCATCTGATTGGTTTGATTACAAAAGCTTCATCCTTTTCAGTTAGTGTTTTATCTGAAACTGGTGTACCTAAAACTTTTTTAAGTTTAAACCATTCATACAGTATGATGTCAGCAACCCTAGGTTTTGCAAGAGTGTTTCGTATAGCAACAGCTTTACTCTTTCACAGTCACCTTCCACCGTCTCAAGGAGGACGATATTCAGGCTTTGGCAATTGCCCCAATCCACCTCCGAAGAGTTCCTCTACAGAGCTCTTTGACACTGCTCTGTCATCTCTATCTTCAGTAAGTGTTGTTGAACATGAAGTTTATACTAGTGCCTCTTAAATGTTTATCCCATTCATTGCAGCAGTGGCAGATGTGTCCTAATTTTTTTCTGTTTGATGTGGTTGGGGCATATATGCTTCAGATTTTTTTAATTTCCTGCCTTTACCTTAGATGTGATAGCCTAACTTTTTACCATAAATTGGTCAGGCTATGTAGAGATTGTCATAGAGCCTGTATGAAATGTGCATCCTCATGTAATAACAGCTGAGTATGTGACATTGATAAAAGTTGATATATATTAATGACAAGAATCCTAAGTAATCATATTTGTATGTAACAAAAATGCTTACAGAAATACCACACATCTCATACATATGGCTCAAAGTATTTGTGGCACATCTTATAAGCTTGGCAGCAGAGCAGCTTAAAGTGTTTAACACATGTAAACATTGTTTCACCAGGTTGAACTGTATATCATATTTTTTTAGAAAATTAAGTTTTAGCTAATCATAGTAACAAACTTAAGGAGATATATATTTTTTTGCATATTTTTGAATATCCAACACACAGGGAATACAATGGACACTGTATTAGGACTACTGCAGTGAAATGATTAAGTTATTATGGATGTAAAAGAATTTTTCCAGACAATGTTAGAAATTATTACATCATTCATTAATCTTGTTTTTATTATTTATTATTTTCTATTTGTATATTTATTACATGGGGTGTACACGGGAAACAGATAACAAGACCTGTTGGTCTGTAATGGTCTTATCTTCTGAGGACAGTATAAGTGTCCTAAAATCTTGAACCATTTATGTGGAGACTAGATAGTAAAGCAGAAGTTAAGGATTTATTTATCTGTGTGTCAGGTACTAAATGCTGGTGTGTGATTGTTAGGGGTGATGGAACCATTAAGCTGCATTAAGAATTTCATTACTATGTATGATAGGTTCTCCAAGTGTAGCATTATTAAGAAATCAGGCTGGAAGGACTTTTACCATAAAATGGTGGAATTCATGTCAGTTGATGTTTGAGGAAGCTATTTTTCTCTGTAGGATACATAATACATTAATATATTCAGTACAGTAGGTATATTTATAACTTCTGTAAATGTATAAATCTGTAGTCTATAATAATTGTTGTAGATACAGTTCAGTAATATTGTTTGAAAAACTGAAATTTTCACACACACATATATGTAGGTTTTATTAATGGCTAGGACATGTAACGGAACAAGTCTGGTGCTTGGCCAGAATTTTCTTGCAAAAGTGGAATTAAGAATCTATTTTACTATCCGATATTCCATAAAGGGCACTGTGAATCAGTCTTATGTCAACTCAAAAGGATTATGTTCACTATTAAGATACATAAACCAATATGAAAACTGTTTGATCAGCCATTTCCTAAAATGTGTTTTCATCCAATTTTATATTGATTGAAAATACTCACAGTTTTCATATTGGTTTATGTATCTTGGTAGTGAACATAATCCTTTTGAGCTGACATAAGACTGATTGACGGTGCCCCTTAAGGAATATCGGATAGTAAAACAGATTCTCAATTCCACTTTTGCAAGAAAATTTAAACCTTGCCAAAATACCATAGATGTTTGTTTGAGAATGCTGGTTATTATTTTCAGTAATGTATCTCCACATGTATTGTTGTAAAATACGTACAAGACGTGTCATGAAAACCAAACTATATTGTATGTAGTGTTTCATATGCATGAGTGAATACTCCAGCAAGCTGTATGATACTTCAATTCTTTATGATTAGTTCAGAACCAGCTTAAACATTTTCCTCTTATGTATATTGTATTGTACCTTAACTGATTCGATTATAGTCCTAAAGCTTCTTTTGTTCCCACTGTTTTTTCACCTGTTTTTCTCTAGTGAATGCATCATCAGCAAATGATTGGTTAAGGCATTTGAATTTTCTCTTCAGTAACCTGGAATTCCCAGTTATATGGTTTAAGGTTCTTCCCAGTTAGTCTGACTGTGTGTAATATATTATAGATTGATAGATTGATAATGATGTTTTTTAACTTGAATGCTGTTAACAACTGGCTGAGTAATATTTGTAGGTTTATCTAATTGTAAGAACTGCATCACTGATTGACCTTTTATGACATTCATTACCTATTAGGGATGGTCGATGCTTTCTTTGGGTGCCACCAAAGTTGTGGGGAAGGCTGTGGAATGCACGAATATAGCTACGGAGAAGGCTACAGAATACGGCCAGACTATCTCAGAGAAGGTAAAAATCCATTCTATGATTCGTGCCATATCCTTGATATAATGAGGCAATTTTTTTTCACACTTGATGGACATTTCCCATACTAGTAAGGTAGCACCAGGAACAGATGAAGAAGGGCAACATCCACTCATGTCTATTCTCTTGCTCTTATGTGTAATGCACCGAAACCACAGCTCTCAATCCACATCCAAGCCTCACAGACCTTTTCATGGTTTACCCTTGATGCTTCACATGTCTTAGTTCAGTCCATTTACAGCATGTCAACCCCATTATACCACATCGTTTCAATTCAGTCTATCCCATGCACACGTTTCACTGTCCTGCATGTTCAGGCCCCAGTCGCTCAAAATTTTTTTCCACTCCATCCTTCCATCTTCAACTTGGTTTCCCCTTTCTCCCTGTTCCCTCTATTTCTGACACATATATACTCCTTGTCAACCTTTCTTCATTCATTCTCTCCATATGTCCAAACCATTTCAGCACACTGTTTTTATACCACACTTATCTCATACCTTTCATTACTTACATGATCACACTACATATTGTTATACATATCATTTCCAACAAACCAACCCTCCTCTTCACAGTCTTATCTGTAGCCTATGCCTCACATCAATATAATAATGCTGGGACTACTCTACCTTCATGTATATCCATTTTTGCCCTTCTGGATAACAAATCTCTCCTTCCACACATTCTTTAGAGCTCTCACAACCTTTGCCCCCACAACCACCCTATGACTCACTTCCATTTCCATGGTTCTATTCTCTGCCATATCCACTCCCAGGTATCTAAAACACCACTTCCTCCAGTTTTTCCATTCAAACTCGCACCCCAAATTAACCTGCTCCTCAACTCTGCTAAACCTTGATCGCTGTTTCCTGCATCAGCGAGGTAGCGCTAGGAAACAGACGAAGAAAAACCCATCCCCCCGCATACACACATATATACATACATGCA
>JAYMFT010025224.1:0-16250 GCA_038088735.1 Panulirus argus
TATATACCTTCACACCTTTCCTGAACTTGAACCCTAGCCTTCGAGACTTCTGATCTGTTTCCTTTCGTTTTTTTTAAGTTAATACCGAGCAAGGGAGATGCAGTGTTTCTTGGTAACAGCACTACAGTAGGATGTGGTACCCGATCGTGTTGTTAAACTGACCGTTTCAGGTCACTTCAGTTTACCTCTCCGCAATCGACCTTTTCAAATCAGATAGGGAGACAAACGGATCTCCAGTGAAGATATCCTAAATCAGCAAGCCTCAAATTTGATTGTGTGTATAACCACACCCAACACATGTAAATTTCTCACTCTGTCTGAAGACGTAGTAAACGAAAGTACTACCTGTGCTTAATTTCTCGCTCCAGTGGTGAAGTCAAGGTTCTGCAGGTATGGATACCAAGTACACCTTCAACGCTTTCCTGAGTTTGAACTCTAGCCTTTGAGACTTGTACAGTGTGCCCCTCTTTATTTAGTGTATGTCGTGCAAAGGAGATGCTACGTTTCCTGAGGACATCTTTATAGAAGGATTTAGTACCCGATCGTCTTATCGAATATGACGTTTCATGTGAGATTAGTTGACCTCAATGCCACCGGCCTTTTCAGGATTACCTGATAAATTCAGACCTCAAATTTGTATATGCATATATCCACCCCCAATCATTTTACATTTCTCACTCTGTCTCAAGATGTAATGAACGAAAGAACTAACTGTGCATAATTTCTCTCTCTTGTGGTGTATTGTGCATTTACTTCTTTACGGTGAAGTGACGGGTCTGGCAGATGTGGATACCAGGTACGCCTTCAACGCTTTCCTGAACTTGAACCCTAGCCGTCGAGACATCTGCAGTTTTTCCTCTAGTCTTTCCTAAGTGCATATCGAGCAAGGGAGAGGCTGCGTTTGCTGAGAACATATTTACAGGAGCACGTGGTACCCGATCACCTTGTCAAAGTGACTGTTTCAGGTGAGATTATTTGACCTCAATGAAGCCACTCACAAAATTTGCCTGTGCATATATCCACCCTCATAACTTGTACATTTCTCACTCTGTCTGAAGATGTAATAAACGAAAGCACTAACTGTGCATAACTTTTCTCTCCTGTGCTGTATTGTGCATTTACTTCTTTACGGTGATGTAAAGGTTCTGCAGATATAGATACCAGGTACGCCATCAACGCTTTCCTGAACTTGAACCCTAACAATCGAGAATTCTGTAGTGTTTCCTCTCGTCTTTTTTAAGTGCATACCGAGCAAGAGAGAGGCTGCGTTTCCTGAGAACATCTTTACAGGAGCACTTGATACCCGATTGTCTTTACAAACTAACCCATTCATGTTAGTTTAGTTGACATCTCCTCCATCGGCCTTTTCAGGTCAGGTCAGTATACCCCCTGATATCGTAAGATGATTACGTAATGAAGGCACGCCTCATAATTTGTCTGTGCATATATTTATCTCCAACACTTGTATATTTCTCACTCTGTCTGAAGATTTTTTAAACGAAAGTACAAACTGTGCTTCATTTCTTTCTCCAGTGGTGCATCGTGCGTTTACTTCTTCACGGTGAAGTGAAGGTTCTGCAGATATGGATAGCACGTATGCCTTTAACGCTTTCCTGAACTTCAGCCCTAGCATTCGAGACTTCTGAAGTGTTTCTTCTTGTCTTCATGAATTGCACATCGAGCAAGTGAGATGCTGCGGACTTCTTTACAGGAACTCATGGGACCCGATCGACTTGTCAATGTTACAGTGTCAGGTCAGATTATGTGACATCACCGCTCCCAGAAGTGTCAGGTTAGGCAAGGAGAACAACTAATCTCCAAAAAGATTACCAAATGATGCCAAGCCTCAAATTATCCTGTGTATATAACCAACCCAACACATGTAAATTTTTCACTCTGTCTGAAGATGTAATAAACGAAAGAACTAACTGTGCTGAATTTCTCGCACCAGTGGTGTAATCTGCATTTACTTCTTCACGGTGAAGTAAAGGTTCTGCAGATATGGATACCAACGCTTTCCTGAGCTTGAACTTTAGCAGTCGAAACTTCTGTAGTGTTTCCTCTTGTCCTTCTTAAGTGCACACCGAGCACTTAAGAAGCAATTGCTACCCGATTGTCGTGTCAAAGTGACCGTTTCAGGGCAGATTAGTTGACCTCCCCACCACTGGCCTTTTCAGTTCAGGTCTGTAGACCACTTGATCCCCCAAAAAATTACCTAATGAAGGCTTGCCTCAAATTTGCCCCTGCATATATCCACCATCAACACTTGTACATTTCACTGTCTCTCAGATGTGAGAAACGAAAATACAAACTGTGCTTAATTTCTCTCTCAAGTGGTGCATTGTGCACTTACTTTTTTTACGGTGAAGTGAAGGTTATGCAGATATGGATACCACGTTCACCTTCAACGCTTTTCCGAAGTGTTCTGAAGTGTTTCCTTTCGTTTTCATGAAGTGAACACCGAGCGAGGTAGAGGTTGACTTTCCTGAGGACATCTTTACAGGAAGACGGGGGACCCGATCAAATTGTCAATGTGGCCGTTTCAGGTCATATTAATTGACCTCATCGTCCCCGGACTTGTCAGTTTAGGTAGGGAGACCATCTGATCTTAGAAGATTACTTAATGAAGCCAACCCTCAAATTTTACTGTGTATATAACCACACCCAGTACATGCAAATTTCTCACTCTGAAGATGTGATAAACGAAAGTACTAACTGTGCTTAATTTCTCGCTCCAGTGGTGTATTGTGCATTTACTTATGGTCGGTGAAGTGAAGGTTCTGCATATATGGATACCACGTACGCGTACAACACTTTCCTGAACTTAAACCCCAGCCGTCGAGACTTCTGCAGTTTACTCTCTTTTTATTCAGTTCATACCGAGCAAGGGAGATTTTTCTTTTCCTAATGACATCTTTGCAGAAGCATGTGGTACCCGATCGTCTTGTCAAAGAAGCCGTTTCAGGTTAGATTAATTGACCTCACAGCCACCAACCTTTTCAGGTCAGGTTAGTAGACCACATGATCTCTCAAGAAGATTACCTAATGAAGCCACGCCTCAAATTTGCCTGTGCATATATCTACCCCCAATACTTGTATATTTCTCACTTTGAAGATGTTATAAGCGAAAGTACAAACTGTGCTTAATTTCTCTCTCCAGTGGTGTATCATGCAATTTCTTCACGGTGAAATGAAAGTTTTGGAAGCATGGATACCACGTACGCCTTCAACGCTTTCGTTAACTTGAACCCTAGCCTTTGAGACATCAGAAGTGTTTCCTCTCGTCTTCATGAATTGCATACCGAGCAAGGGAGAGGTTGCGATTCCTGAGGACATCTTTACGGGAAGAAAATGGACCCGATTGACTTGTCAGTATGGCTGTGTCACGTCAGATAAGTTGACTTCACCGACTGCAGACTTCGCACGTCAGGTCAGCAGACTACCTGATATCCCATAAAGATTACCTAATGAAGCCACTCCTCAAATTTGCCTGTGTATACATCCAACCCCAAACACATGTAAATTTCTCATTTCGTCTGAAGATGTGATAATCAAAAGTACTATCTGTGCATAATTTCTTGTTCCAGTTGTGTATTATGCATTTATCTCTTCACGGTGAAGGGAAGTGTCCGTAGAAATGGATACCACGTTCGCCTAGAACGATTTCCTGAACTTACACCCTAGCCGTCGAGATTTCTGCAGGTGCCTTTCCTGAGGACATCTTTACAGGAGCACTTGGTACCCGGTTCTTTTGTCAATATGGCCGTGTCATGGCGGATTTGTTTACCTCACCGCACCCAGCCTTGTCAAGTCAGGTCATGAGACAACCTGATCTCAACAAATAGAATACCCAATAAAGCCACGCCTCAAATCTTCCTATGTATATAACCACCCCCAACACTTGTGCATTTCTCACGCTGTTTGAAGATGTAATAAACGAAAGTACTAACTGTGCTTAATTTCTCTCTCCTTTGGTGTATTGTACATTTACGTCTTCACGGTTAAGTGAAGTGTCTGCAGATATGGTTATCACGTGCGAGATCAACGCTTTCATGAACTTGTACAATAGCCTTCGAGACTTCTAGAGTATTTTCTCTCTTCTGTATTTAGTGCATATCTAGCAAGGGAGATGTTACGTTTCCAGAGGACATCTTTACAGGGACAAGTGGTACCCGATCGTCTTTCTAAAGTGGCCGTTTCAGGTCATATTAGCTGACCTCAATGCCACCAGCCTTGTCATGTCAGGTTAGGAGACCACCAGATCTCCCAAGAAGATTACCTAAAAAAGCTTGGCCTCAAATTTGTCTCTGCATATATCCACCCCCAACACATTTACATTTCTCACTCTGAATATGTTATAAGCGAAAGCACAAACTGTGCTAAATTTGTCTCTCCCATGGTGGATTATGCATTTACTTCTTCACGGTGAAGTGAAGGTTCTGCAGAAATGGATACAACGGACGCCTTCAACGCTTTCTTAAAATTGAACCCTAGCATTCGAGACTTCAGAAGTGTGTCCTCTCGTCTTCATGAAGTTCATACCGAGCAAGGGAGAGGCTGCGTTTCCTGAGGACATCTTTACAGGAACACTTGGGACCCGATCGATTTGTCAGTGTGGCCGCGTCAGGTCATATAAGTTGACCTCAAGGCCCTGAATTTGTCAGATCAGGTAGGGAGACAACCTGATCTTCCAAGATTTCCTAATGATGCCAAGCCTCAATTTGCTTGTGTATATAACCACTCCTAACTTATGTAAATTTCTCAATCTGACTGAAGATGTAATAAACGAAAGCACTAACTTTGCCTGATATCTCGCTCTAGTGGTGTATTTTACATTTTTTTTTCACGGTGAAGTGAAGGTTCTGCAAATATTGATAACAGGTACACCTTCAACGATTTCCTGAACTTGAACCCCAGCCTCCGAGACTTTTGCAGTGTTTCCTCTCGTCTTCATGAAGTGTGCACCGAGCAGGAGAAAGGCTGCGTATCCTGAAGACATCTTTACAAAAAGAACTTGGTACACGTTCGACTTATCAATGTGGCTTTGTCACGTCAGATTAGTTGACGTCACTGGCCCCCGACTTCTCAGGTCAGGTCAACAGACCACATGATATCCCACAAAGATTACCTAAAGAAGCCACGCCGTAAATTTGCATGTGTATATAACTACCCCCAATACAATTAAGTATATCACTATGTCTGAAGATGTAATTGACGAAAGTACTAACTGTGGTCAATTTATCGCTCCAGTGGTGTGCTGTGCATTTACTTTTTCATGGTGAAGTGAAGGTTCTGCTTATATGGTACTATGAACGCCTTCAACGCTTTCCTGAACTTGAACACTAGCCTTCGAGAATTTTGCAATGTTTCCTTTCGTCTTTTTCTTTTTCTTTTTAGTGCATACTGAGCAAGTTAGAATCTGCGTTTAGTGAGGGCATCTTTTATGGAGCACTTGGTACCTGATAGTCTGGTCAACGTGGCCGTGTCAGGTCAGATTAGCTAACCACACCTCCACCGGCCTCTTCAAGGTCAGGACTGGGGACCACCTGATCTCCCAAGAAGATTACCAAATGAAGCCACACTTCAAATTCGCCTGTGTATATAACCAGCCCCAAAACTTGTACATTTCTCACTTTGTCTGAAGATGTAATAAACGAAAGTACAAACTGTGCATGAATTTTTCTGTCTAGCGGTTTATAGTGCATTTACTTCTTGACGGGGAAGTGAAGGTCCTGCAGATATGGATACAACGTATGCCTTTAACGCCTTCATGAACTTGAACCTTAACCTTTGAGACTTCTGCAGTGTTTCTTTTCGTTTCTTTTATTTTTCTTTCTTTTTTTTAAGTGCATACCTGGCAAAGGAGATGCTGCGTTTCCTGAGGACATCTTTACAGGAGCACGCGGTACCCGATCGTCTTTAGAACGTGCCCGTGTCAGGTCAGATCACTTGACTTCACCTCCCCCTGATTTTTTAGGTCAGGTCAGTAGACCACATGATCTCCTAAGAAGATTACTGATTAAGCCATGCCTCAAATTTGCGTGTATATATAACAACCTCCAATACTTGTACATTTCTTCCTCTGTCTGATGATGTAATAATCGAAAGTACTAACTGTGCCTAATTTCTTGCTCCATTTGTGTATTGTGCATTTACTTCACGGTGAAGCGAGGTGTCTACAGATATGGATACCACGTACCACTTCAACACTAATGAACTTGAACCTTAACTTTCAAGACTTCTGTAGTGTTTCTTATCGCCTTTATTAAGTGCATACTTAGTAAGGGAAATGCTATGTTTCCTGAGGACAGCTTTACAGGAACACGTGGTACTCGATCGTCTTTTCAGCGAGGCTGTGTCAAGTCAAATTATTTGACCTCAACGCCCCCTGTCTTTTCAGGTCAGGTCAGTAGACAACCTGGTCTCCCAAGATTAATACCGAATGAAGCTACGCCTCAAATTTGCCTCTGTACATAACAACCCCCAACTTTGTACATTTCTTTCTCAGTCTGAAGATGTAATAGTCGAAAGTACTAACTGTCCTTAATATCTCTCCTCTGTAGTGCATTGAGCATTTCCGGGTTCACGGTGAAGTGAAGGTTCTGCAGATACAGATGCCATGTACGCCTTCAACGTTTTCCTAGCTTAAACCATAAACTTCGAGACTTCTGCAGTGTTTCCTCTCGTCTTGATTAAGTGCATACCAAGCAAGGGAGAGGTTGCGTTTCCTGACGACTTCTCTCCTAGAGCAACTGTTCTTACGTTCCCTCTCCAGTGGTGTGTTGAGCATTTACTTCTTCACGGTGAAGTGAAGGTTCTGCAGATATTGATACCACGTACACTCTCAACACTCTCCTAAAATTGAACATTAGACATTGAGATATCTGCTGTGTTTCCTTTCTTCTTTCTTAAGTGCAGAGCGAGCAAGTGAGACTGCTTTCCCTGAGGGCATCCTTACAGGAGCACGTGGTACCTGATTGTCTTGTCAAAGTGGCCGTTTTAGGTCAGTTTAATTTACCTATCACACCGGCCTTTCCAAGAATATTATCTAATGAAAATTACCTAATGAAGCAACGCCTCAAATTTGCCTGTGCATATACCCAGCCATAGTACTTGTACATTTCTCACTCTGTACAAACTGTGCTTAACTTCTTACTCCAGTGGTGTTTGATTCATTTACCTCTTGACGGTGAAGTAAAAGTTCTGCAGGTATGAATACCACGCATACCTTCATCGCTTTCCTGAACTTGAACCCTAGCATTCGAGACTTCTGAAGTGTACTTTTCGTCTTCATGAAGTGCACACCGAGCAAGGGAGAGGTTGCCTTTCCTGAGGACATCTTTACTGGAACACGTCTGGCCTGATCAACTTGTCAATATCAGATTAGTTGTCCTCACTGCCCCCAGACTTGTCAGGTCAGGTACGGAGACCACCTGATCTCGAAAACCAAGCCTCAACTATACCTTTGTATATAACCACCCCCAGCACATGTAAATTTCCACTCTGTTTGAAGATGTAAGGAACGACAGTACTAACTGTGCTTAATTTCTTGCGCCAGTGGTGTATTGTGCATTTACGTCTTGACGGTGAAGTGAAGTGTCTGCAGTTATGGATACCACTTACGACTTCAACGCTTTCCTGAATTTGAATAATAGCCTTCAAGACTTCTGCAGTGTTTCCTCTAGACTTTATTTAACGCATACTGAGCATGGGAGATGCTTCCTTTCCTGAGGACATCTTTACCGGAGCACTTGGTAACCAGTTGTCCTGTCAAAGATGCTTTTTTACATCAGACTATTTGACTTAGATGAAACCAGCCTTGTCAGGTCAGGTCAGAAGACCATCAGATATCCCAAGATCACCTAAGGAAGCCAGATCTAATATTTTGCTGTGCATTAATCCACCTCAAACCATTTTACATATATCAATCAGTCTAAAGTTGTAATAAAAGAAAGAACTAACTATGCTCAATTTCTCTCTCCTGTGCTGTATTGTGCATTTACTTCTTTACGGTGAAGTAAAGGTTCTGCAGATATGAATACTACGTACACCTTTAACGCTTTCCCGAACTTGAACCCTTACCGTATAGTTTTCTGAAGTGCTTCCCCTCGTCTTTATTTAGCGCAAATCGAGCAAGGGATATGTTTCATTTCCTGAGGACATCTTTACACCGGATGGTCTTATCAAAGTGGCCGTTAATGGATCCGATTAGTTGACTTCACCGCCCCCGGCCTTGTCAGGTCAGGTCAAAAGACCACCTGATCTCAAAAAAAGATTACCTAATGAAGCCACGCCTCAAATTTTCCTTTATATATAACCACCCCTAAAAGTTGTACATTTTTCGCTCTGTCGGAAGATGTAGTGAGCGAAAGTACTAACCGTGCTTAATTTCTCTCTTCAGTAATGTATTTTGCATAAACTTCTTCACGATGAAGTGAAGCTTCTGTACATATGGATATCACGTACGCGTTCAACGCTTTCCTGAACTTGAAAATAGCCGTCGAAACTTCTGAAGTGTTTACTCTCTTCTTCATAAATTGCATACCGAGCAAAGGAGAGGTTGCGATTCCGGAGGGCATATTCTCATGAACACTTGGTAGCCGATCGACTTGTCATTGTGGCCGTGTCAGGTCATATTAGTTGACCTCTCCGCCCCCGGACTTGTCAAGTATGGTCAGGAGACCAACCTGATCTTCCAAGAAGATTATTTGATTAAACCAAACCTCAAATGAGCCTGCTTATATAACCACCCCAACACTTGTAATAAACGAAAGTACTAACTGTGCTTAAGTTCCCTCTCCATTGGTATATCGTGCATTTACTTCTTCACGGTGAAGTGAAGGTTCTGTAAATATGGATACCACATATGCCTTCAACGCTTTCTTGAACTTGAACCCGAGCCGTCAAGACCTTTGCAGTTTTTCCTCTCTTCTTTCTTAAGTGTATATCGAGCAAGGGAGATGCTTCGTTTCCTGGGGACATCTTTACAGGAGCACGTGGTAACCGATCTTCTTGTCAAAGTTATCATTTCAGGTCAGATTAGTTGACCTCGCTGCCTTGGGCCTTTTTATGGTAGGTCAAGAGACTACCTGATATTAAAAAGAGACTACTTAGTGAAACCACATCTCAAATCTTAATTCTCATATAACCACCCCTAACACATATACATTTCTCACTCTGTCTGAAGATGTAAAAATGAAAGTAATAACTGTGCTTAGATTCTCTCTCCTCTGGTATATTATGCATTTACGTCTTCACGGTGAAGTGAACGTTCTACCAATATGGATACTAAGTACGCCATCAACGGTTTCCTGAACTTGAACAACAATAGCTTTCGAGACTTCTGCAGTGTTTCTTCTCGTCATTATTTAGTTCATACCGAGAAAGGGAGATGCTTCGTTTCTTGAGGACATCTTTTCAGGAGCACTTGTTACCCGATCGTCTTGTCAAAGTGGCCGTTTCAGTTCAGATTTGTTGATCACTCCTCCACCGGCTTTTTTTAGATTAGGTTAGGAGACCACCTGATATCCCACGAAGATTACCTAATGAAGCCAAGACTCAAACTGCCTGTGCATATATCCACCCACAACACTTGTACATTTCTCATTCTGTCTGAATATCTTATAAGCGAATGTACAAACTGTGCTTAATTTCTCTCTCCAGTTGTGTATTATTCATTTACTTCTTCACGGCGAAGTGAAGGTTATGCAGATATGGATACAATGTTCAACGCTTTCCTGAACTTAAACCTTAGCCTTCGAGACTTCTAAAGTGTTTCCTCTCGTCTTCATGAAGTGCACACCGAGTAAGGTAGAGGCTGCGTTTCCTGAGGACATTTTTACAGGAACACGTAAGACCCGATCATATTGTTAATATGGCCATGTCAGGTTTTATTGGTTAACCTCAGTGCCCCGGACTTGTCAAGTCAGGTCAGGAGACCACCTGATATCCCAAAGAGAATACCTAATGAAGCCACGCCTTAAATTTGCCTGTGATTATAACCACCCCAATACATGTAAATATCTCCCTGTCTGAAGATATAATAAACGAAAATACTTACTGTGCTTTATTTCTCGTTCCAGTAGGGTATTGGGCATTTACTTTTTCTCGGTGAATTGAAGGTTCTGCAGATATGGATATCATGTACGCACTCAACGCTTTCCTGTACTTGAACCCTAGCCATTGAGATTTCTGCAGTTTTTCCTTTCTTTCCTAAGCGCATACCGAGCAAGGGAGAGGCTGCGTTTCATGAAGATTTATTTAGAGGAGCACATGGTACCCGATTGTCTTTTCAACGTAGCCGTGTCAGGTCAATTTAGTTGACCTCACCACCCCCAGCCTTGTCAGGTCAGGTCAGGAGACCAACTGATTTCCTAAGAAGATTACCTAATGAAGCCAAGCCTCAAATTTGCCTGTGTGTATAACCAAGCCCAACACTTGTACATTTTTCACTCTGTCTGAAGATGTAATAAACTAATGTACTAACAGTGCTTAATTTCTCTCTCCTCTGGTGTATTGTGCATTTACGTCTTCTCGGTGAAGTGAAGGTTCTACAGAAACGGACACCACATACGCTATCAACTCTTTCCTGAACTTGAACAATAGCCTTCGAGACTTCTGCAGTGTTTCCTGTCGTATTTATTTATTGCATACCGAGCAAGGGAGATGCGTCGTTTCCTGAGGACATCTTTACAGGAGCATGTGGTACCCGACTGTTTTGTGAAAGTGGCCGTTTCAGGTCAGCTTAATTTACCTTTCTGCCACCGGCCTTTCCAGGGCAGGTCAGTAGACCACCAGAACTCCCAGAAAGGTTACCTAATGAAACCAGGCCTCAGATTTGCCTGTTCGTATATCCACCCTTAATACTTGTGTATTTCTCACTTTGTCTGAAGATGTTACGAGCAAAAGTACAAACTGTGCTTAATTTCTCACTCGGTGGTGTTTTATGCATTTACTTCTTCACAGTGAAGTGAAAGTTTTGCAAATTTTGATATGTATTGCTTCAACGCTTTACTGAACTTGAACTCTAGTCTTCGAGACTTCTGAAGTGTTTCTTCTCGGCTTCATGAAGTGCAAACCGAGAAAGGCAGAAGCTGCGTTTCCTGAGGACATCATTACAGTAAGACGTAGGACCTGATCGACTTGTCAACTTGGTTGTGTCAGGGTAGGTTAGTTGACCTCACCGCCCCACGGACTTTTCAGGTCAGGTTAGGAGACCACCTGATCTCCTAAGAAGATTACGTAATAAAGCCAAGCCTCAAATTTGCCTGTGTATATAACAACCCAAACTCACTTAAATTTCTCACTCTGTCTGAAGATGTAATAAACGAAAGTACTAACTGTGCTAAATTTCATACCCTAGTGGTGTATTGTGCATCTACTTCTTCACAGTCAAGTGAAGTGTCCGTAGATAGGATACCACATAAGACCAACGCTCTCCTCAACTTGAACAATAGCTGTCGAGACTTCTACAGTGTTTCCTCTCGACTTTATTTAGTGCATACCGAGCAAGGGAGATGCTTCCTCTCCTGCGAACATCTTTACAAGAGCACTTGGGACCCAATCGTCTTGTCAAAGTGGCCGTTTTAGGTTAGATTATTTTACCTAAATGCAACCAGCCTTGTCAGGTCAGGTCAGGAGACCATAAGGTATCCTAAGGAGATTATCTAATGAAGCCAGGCCTCATAATTTGGCTGTGAATAAATCCACCATACACCATTCTATGTTTCTCAATCGATCTGAAGATGTTATAAATAAAAATACTAACTGTGCTTCATTTCTCTCTCCTGTGGTTACTGTGCATTTACTTCTTTACGGCGAAGTGAAGGTTCTGCAGACATGGATACGACGTACACCTCGAACGCTTTCCTGAACTTGAAACCTAGTCGTAGAGATTACTGTAGTGTTTCCTCTCGTGTTCACGAAGTGCACACCAATCAAGGGAGAGGCTGCTGTTCCTGAGGACATTTTTACATTAACACTTTGCACCCGATCGTCTTGTCAATGTGTCCGTGTCATGACAGATTAGTTGACCTCACCGCACTCAGCCTTGTCATGTCAGGTCATGAGACCACCTGATCTCAAAAACAGATTACCTAATGATGACACATCTCAAATTTTCCTTGTATATAAACACCCCCAATACTTGTACATCTCTCACTCTGAAGATGTAATAAACGAAAGTACTGTGTTTAATTTCTCTCTACTCTGGTGTATTGTGTATTTACGTCTTCACGGTGAAGTAAAGTTTCGACAGATATTGATACCACATACGCCATCAACGCTTTCCTGAACTTGAACGATAGCCTTCGGGACTTCTGCAGTGTTTCCTTTCGTCTTTATATAGTACGTATCGAGCAAGGAGATGTTTCGTTTCTTGAGGACACCATTGAAGGAGCACGTGGTACCCGATCGTCTTCTCAAAGTGGCCGTTTCAGGTCAGATTGATTGGCCTCACCGACACCGACCTTTTTAGGTTAGGTTAGGAGACCACCTGATCACCTAAGAAGATTACTTAATGAAGCCACAGCTAAAATTTGTCTGTGCATATATCCACTCACAACACTGTACATTTCTCATTCTGTCTGAATATCTTATAAGCAAAAGTACAAACTGTGCTTATTTTCTCTCTCCAGTGGTGTATTATGCATTTACTTCTTCACGGTGTAGTGAAGGTTCTAGAGATAAGGCTACCACGTACGCCTTCAACGCTTTCCTGAATTTAAAACCTAGTCTTCGAGACTTCGGAATTTTTCCTCTCGTCTTCATGAAGGGCACACCGAGCAAGGGAAAGGTTGCATTTCCTGAAGATATTTTTACAGGAACAAGTAGAACCCGATCAATTTGTCAATATGGCCATGTTAGGTTTTATTAGTTGATTTCAAGGCCCCAGATTTGTCAGGTCAGGTCAGGAGACCACCTGATCTCCCAAAAAGATTACTAAATAAAGCCACGCCTCAAATTTGCCTATGTATATAACCACACATAACATATGCAAATATCTCTGTCTGAAGATATGATAACCGAAAGTGCTAACTGTGCTCAATTTCTCACTCCAATGGTGTATTGTGAATTTACTTTTTGACGGTGAATTGAAAGTTTTGCAGATATGGATACCAGGAACGCTTTCCTGAACTTGAACCCTAACCTTCCAGACTTCTTCAGTGTTTTCTCTCATCTTCAAGAGAAGCAGACCAAGCAAGGGAAGAGGCTGCTTTTCCCTAAGACATCTTTACAGGAAAACTTGGTTCCCGATCGACTTTTCAATGTGGCCGTGTCAGGTTAGATTAGTTTACCTCACCGGTCCCGTACCTTTCAGGTAATATCAGCAGACCACCTGATCTCCCAAAAAGATTACCAAGTGAAGCAACGCCTCAGATTTGCCTGTGTATATAACCCCCTCCACCCTAAAAAAATTAACAAAAATGAAATAAAGGAAATATCTCACTCTGTCTAAAGATGTAATAAACGAAAGTACTAGATATGCTTATTTTCTTGCTCCAGTGGTGTATTATGCATTTACTTTTTCATGGTGAATTAAAGGTTCTGCAAATATGGATGCCACGTTCGCTCTCAACGTTTTCCTGAACTTGAACCCTAGCCATTGAGATTGTTGCAGTGCTTCGCTTCGTCTTTCATAAATGCATACCGAGCAAGGAAGAGGCTGCGTGTCCTGATGACATTTTACAGGAGCTCGGGGTATCCGATTGTTTCGTGAAAGTGGCTGATTCTGGTCATATTAGTTTACATCTCTGCCTCCGGCCTTTTTATGGCAGGTCATTAGACCACCTAAACTCCCAAGAAGGTTTCCTAATGAAACCAGGCCTCAAATTTGAATGTGCGTATATCCACCCCTAATACTTGTACATTTCTCACTCTGTCTAAAGATGTTATAAGAGAAAGTAAAAACCGTGCTTAATTTTTCACTCCAGTGTTGTTTTCTGCATTTACTTTTCCACGGTGAAGTGAAAGTTTTGCAGATATGGATACCACGTATGCCTTCAACTCTTTCCTGAACTTGAACCCTCGCCTTAGAGACTTCTAAAGTGTTTTCTCTCGTCTTCATGAAGTGCGCACCGAGACAGGCCGATGCTGCGTTTCCTGAGGACATCTTTACTCTAACACGTTGGTACTGATAGACTTGTCAATTTGTCCGTGTCAGGCCAGAATAGTTGACCTCACCAACCCCGGACTTGTCAGGTCAGGTAGGCAGACCACCTTCTCTCATAAGAAGATTACGTAATGAAGCCAAGTCTCAAATTTGCCTGTGTATGTAACCACCCACAACACATGTAAATTTCTTACTCTGTCTGAAGATGTAATAAACGAAAGTACTAACTGTGCTTAATTTCTTGCGCCAGTGGTGTATTGTGCATTTACTTATTCACTGTGAAGTAAAGTGTCTGCACTTATGGATACCACTAACGACTTCAGCGCTTTCCTGAATTTGAACAACAGCCTTCGAGACTTCTGCAGTGTTTCCTCTCGACTATATTTTGTGAATACCGAGGAAAGGAGATGCTTCCTTTCCTGAGGACATCATTACAGGAACACTTGGTACCCGATCGTCTTGTCAAACAGGCCGTTTTACGTCAGACTATTTGACTTAAATGCAACCAGCCTTGTCAGGTCAGGTCAGGAGACCATAAGATATCCCAATAAGATTACCTAATGAAGCCAGGCCTCATAATATGCCTATGAATAAATGCACCCTAAACCATTTTACATTTCTCAACCGGTCTGAAGATGAAATAAACGAGAGGATTAACTGTGCTTAATTTCTCTCTTCTTTGGTGTATTTTCCATTTACTTCTTTACGGTGAAATGAAGTTCTGCAGATATGGTTACCATGTACACCTTGCACGCCTTCCTGAACTTGACCACTAGCCGTACACATTTCTGCAGTGTTTTCTCTCGTCTTCATGAAGAGGCTACTGTTCCTGAGGACATTTTTACAGGAGTACTTTGCACCCGATCGTCTTGTCAATGTGTCCTTGTCACGTCAGATTAATTGACCTCACCGTACTCAGCCTTGTCAGATTACCTAATGAAGCCACGCCTCAAATTTTCCTATGTATATAACGACCCCTAACACTTGTACATTTCTCACTCTGTCTAAAGATGTAATAAATATAAGTAATAACTGTGCTTAATTTCAATCTCCTCTGGTGTATCATGTATTTACGTCTTCACGGTAAAGTGAGGGTTCTACAGATATGGTTACCACGTACGCCATCAACGCTTTCCTGAATTTGAACATTAGCTTTCGAAACTTCTGCAGTGTTTTATTTCTTCAATATTTAGTGCAAACCGAAAAAGGGAGATGCTTCGTTTCCTGAGGACATCTTTTCAGGGGCACGTGATACCCGACCGTCTTGTCAAAGTGGCCGTTTCAGGTCAGATTGGTTGACAACTCCGCCACCGACCTTTTTAGGTCAGATCAGGAAACCACCTGATCTTCCAAGATTACCTAATGAAGCCACACCTCAAATTTGCCTGTGCATATATCTACCTACAACACTTGTACATTTCTCATTCCCTATGAATATGTTATAAGCGAGAGTACAAACTGTGCTCAGTTTCGCTCTCCAGTGGTGTACTGTGCATTTACTTCTTCACGGTGTAGTGAAGGTTCTAGAGATATGGCTACCACGTACGCGTTCAATGCTTTCCTGAGCTTAAAAACTATCCATCGAGATTTCTGAAGCGTTTCCTCTCGTCTTCATGAATTGCACATCAAGCAAGGGAGAGGCTGTGTTTCCTGTGGACATCTTTACAGGAAAACTTGGTACCCGATCAACTTGTCAATGTGGCCTTGTCAGGTCATAATATTTGACCTCATCGGCCCCGTACTTGTCAGAACAAGTCAGGAGACCACCTGGTATCCCAAAAATATTACCTAATCAAGTCATTTCTCAGATTTGCTAGTGTATATAACCACCCCAAACACATGTAAATATCTCACTTTGAAGATGAAATAAACGTAAGTACTAACTGTGCTCAATTTCTCGTTCCAGTGGTGTATTGTGCATTTACTTTTTCACGGTGAATTAAAGGTTCTGCAGATATGGATACCACGTACGCTCTCAACGCTTTCCTGAACTTAAATCCTAGCCATTGAGATTTCTGCAATGTTTCCTTTCGTCTTTTATAAGTGCATATAGAGCAAGGAACAACTTACGTAACTTCTTTTCTGACTTTCCTTGGGTAAATTACTGTCTCTTATGTGGTGATGCTTCTGTCTCTGCCAA
>JAYMFT010025245.1:0-16250 GCA_038088735.1 Panulirus argus
AGAATAACCTCTGTTATGCGTTTGGCAGAGACAGAAGCATCACCACATAAGAGACAGTAATTTACCCTGGGAAAGTCTGAAAAGAAGTTACGTAAGTTATTCCAGTCAGCTTGTAGTTCTCATGCTTTCAAGCAAGAATATGCCTGAAAAACTTTTTAGGACTCAAGGTTAGTTACTGGTAGAGGAAAATATCATCCATAACAGGAATAACAAAAATATCTCTAACCACAAGGACACTGAGAAAAATTGCATCCCTCCACTCTCAAAACCATGAGGTAACTGAGGCAGCAAATCACACTATCTGACTTCTACAACAGTACCATACTGCCTTACATACAATATCCTCACCATAAACTAGTAATAGGATATGTTTCATGAATAAAACCTAATGCATGAGTGCCTTGTTCTAAATGGTGATCATCAGACTATTTTGCAGTGATTGTATGTGGTGTGAGGAGGGTTGATCAAGTAGGAAATGATTGGGTTAGAGAGTGGTGTGATAAGAGGAGAATTCAAGAGAGAGCTGAAGAGTGTGCTGAAAAGGTATGAACATGTGGAGAGCATGAGTGAGGAGATGATGACTAAAGGAACATATTTCTCAGAATAGGAGGGTACAAGGAAAAAGGGGAAACCAAGGAGAAGGTGGAAGGATGGAAAGAAAGAGGCTTTGAGCATTCAGAACCTGAATATGCTGGAGGATGTGAGTCTTGCATAAGATACAGCATACTGCAGTGATAGGCTATACAGGGGGCAGCATGCTGTCACTGGGCAAAAAGGGAACATGAAGCAGTCATAGGAAACCATAGAAAGGTCCCATGACCTGGTTGTGGATAGGGGTTCTGGTTTAGGTGCAAATCCATAATGCCTAAAAAATGAATGTGAGAAAATGAAGCCATTTCTTCATCTGTTCCTGGCACTACATCACTAATGTGGGAAACAGCTCCCACAGCACTCTGGAAACCAGCCAAGACCACCAAGCAAGACTATAGGTCATAGGTGTAGTGATGTTGTGTGTGTACCCATTTGGCAACTGAGTAGTATGTATCTGGTGTCTTCCTTATGGCAGATGCATCGTGGGAATGAAGGGTCTTGAGATATGTTGAAATGGTGCTTGTAGTATTATAGGGAAAGGTGATGTCAAGAGCTTTAACGGGAAAGTGTGACTTGCACTTGTCTGGGATGTGGCTTCTAATGGGTGTATGACCAGTGGGGCAGGAAGTTTTAGACTGAGTTAAGAGGGTGATTCTTCCATGCTTGTTGAGTTATCTGAGTCCCTGTGTTTTGTTAGCATTTTTCTTGTTGGGACTGGGGATTTCTGAATTGAAGCAACTGACATGAGAGGCAAAGGTAAGCTTTTCATCATAACTTGGGGGTTGGTGGCTACTTATGGAAAGGTTTGGGTAGGAAGGGCCTAGCAATGTTGCACAGAAATGAGTACTGAGCATGTAAAGGTGAGAGTATATGGGAGGGGGGGTACTTTATTTCATTGTAGAGTGTTGAGTTCTTGTGGTTGCTGGGTAGCCAGTGATTGGTCTGAGTGCTCTGTTTTGTAAGGTGTCCAACTCTGATACACATGACTCTGACAAGTAAGGCATAGTTTTTTTTATCCACAGTAAGCATTCTGAGGGCATTAAGTTTGTCTAATGCTTTTGTGTTAATGTCTGTGGTCCAATACAAGCGAGACTTACTGGTTGGCATCAAGTAGTGTAACCTCCACATCACACACCACTCGTGACTCTTCAATGGGCAAAGGATGTAAATACTGATTGAGTACACCAATTCTCAAATTTACCAACTTGGCTGCAAGGAAAAAGGTTAAAAATTCAATTCAACATTTCAGAAAAGATATATATATAAAAATCAAATACAAAAGCGTGACTGGCACTGGTTCTCACATTAAGGTCAGACCTATTGGGAATAAAAAAGAGAAAAAAATATTGTTTCAAAGTGTTGACATACCTGTCTGTTCATGAAAGACATTTTGTTTGAGTCAGAGAAGAACAGAGAGAAAGAGTTCCACAATTTACAGCGTATCCCAAATGTGAACTAATTTGTAGTAAGGACGCAGGATTGGGATGTACCTACAGACTTGTGTATATGTCAAGTTTTTCATGACCAAATTATAATTTAAAAAAAGTAGGGGATTGCCCTATACACAAGCAATAATTTTGAGGGATATAAAGCTAGGAACTAAGCATGGCAAATCAACATTATGTCATAAGAATGGGACCAAGAATTACTATTGTAAGAGTTTATTTAAGTAGTTACTTGTAGAAAAACAGCAGGGTCACAATGTAGCACAATTCGATATATAAATTTTGATATAGCATGGGCACCTAAATTACTAACGTTTTTTCATTATAATGCAAGCTGAGCCTGTTCAAGATATTGAATGAACTAGAGCATTTCAGTAGTTGTTTGTCATTATGGTCAATAATGAAAGGGGCATCCACACCATAAAGAAGAAAACTGAATCTCTCAGGAAGGCCTTTTCTTAGCCATCTATTTTGAAGATAGCAGAGCATCTCAGGACACCAACATACATGAAGGTTGAGGATGTTTTTTCATTTAACCCTTTAACACCCACAAAAAATGTCCTTCCTAACCCAAAAACTCAGGAGTTTCAAGACTAAACAAAAGTATCTTCCTTTTAAAATATTGATGATCATGTTAATAAAATGCAGAAAACAAATATAAGAGTACGTCTGGTTCATGATCAAATGTGTAATTACATGAATAAGCATTAAATGGAAGCAGAAGTGAGCCATAGGGGTGATGATGGGGTGAAGGTTCTGGGAGCGCTGAGGAATGTGAGGAAAGAGTTAGCATTATCTGGGCAGGCAAAAATGGGTATGTTTGAAGGTACAGTAGTCCCAACAATGTCAACTGGTACTGAGGCATAGGCTATAGATAAGGCTGTGCAGAGTAGGGTGGATGTGTTGGAAATGAAATGCATGAGAACAATATGTCATGTGAGGTGGTCTGATTGAGTAAGTAATGACAGGGTAAGAGAGGGGTGTGGTAATAAAAAAGTGTGTTGCTGAGAAAACTGAAGACGGTGTGTTAAAATGGTTTGGACATAGGGAGAGAATGAGTGAGGAATGGTTGACAATGAGGATAAAGTGTCTCAAGTGGAGGGAACAAGGAGAACAGGGAGACCAAATTGGAGATATAAGAATGGAATGAATAACATTTTGAGCAATTAGGTCCTTAATATGCAAAGGGGTGAAAGGAGTGCATGGAATAAAGTGAATTAGAACAATGTGGTACGCTGGGGTCATGTGCTGTCAATGGACTGAAATAGGGCACGTGCAGCATCTGGGATAAACCATGGAAAGGTCTGTGGGGCCTGGATGTGGATAGGGAGCTGTGGTTTCCGTGCATTACACAAGACAGCTAAAGAATGGATGTGAGCAGATGCAGCCTTTCTTCATCTGTTCCTGGTGCTGCCTCGTTAATGCAGGAAACGGCGATCAAGCATGAAAAAGATATCGCATAATCAATCTGATACACAGCCATGTTTGACATCACCAGTTATACACTTCCTACAAAGTAAATATTACTTTTTTAGCCATTTTGTACCACATTACGTGAAATTTGTTGCTATTTTCACTGACATTATACATTAAGTTTCGTATTACATTCATACAAAGCTATATTGTTCACAAAATTGAATTTAATAATTTCGAAAAATACAATGTGACATGCGAATGGCATCATCTACAGAGGGTCATAAGGATGCTTCAGCTTTTTTTTTTTTTTTTCTCCAGTCACAGACAAAAGTCCACATCAAGGCTGGGCCCTAATTGAAAAAAAGAGAGAATTGAGAAAGGGGGAAAAACAGAACGGGAATCCCCCCCCCGCATTTACAAATTTTTGAGAAGGTGAAGAACATGTCTCTTGAAATTAGCTTCTCAGTTGTATCAAATTATTTCAAGGGAGGAAAAAATGAAAAATATTATAACTGATTATTATTCATTAACTCAGCAATTACACATGGGAAATATTGATTAAAATTCAATACAACTTTTATTAAGTGAGAAGAATATTGTCTTTTTTTTTATAATCCATGCTTATCTTCCTTGTTGCATCCTCCTATCGTCCTATCTCTCCTAATACAATAATGTGATGGAAATAAAAGGCTGAAAAGCCACTTTATGCCAACAAGGACAAACAATATGACACACAGAAGGCACATCACCACCTAACTCAAACAGCTCCTGAATAAGAATACCAGCCAAATCACATAAAAACAATACACTGTACTGATATCATTAAATATGCTCTTGACTAATTCATACACTAACAATGAATTACACAGCACACAGTCAACGAATATAATGTAAAGAAGTATGAAAGGTCCAGGAGTGTACAGTTTAGAATGTTTCCAATTCAGAAAGGCAAGTGGTCGGATGTCTCACAGTTATAAAGTATGTCTTACTCAGTAAATCAATAGGTAAATTGTATCATTTATACATATATAGATTCTTTTTTATATAGTTCACTTCCTTATGTTCTTACTTAATGTGTGAACTAATGATAATGTAGATATTAAAAAAAATTATAGGATAAACATATATAACATCTGAAGTTATGTTGCTTGTTTACATATCATTCACCCAATAAGTAAAAAGATAAAAATATGAATTTTATATATTTCTATGAATAATTCTCTCCAGTAAGTGTAAGACTAACTCGTACAATAATGATGATTTACAGAGTACAATATTAAGAAATATAATGTAAGAGAAATATGAGCAGTACAGGTGCACAATTTAGTATGTTTCCAGTTTAGATAAGGGAGTGCAGAGTGTCTGTCTCAATTCAAAACATACATCTTACAGAGTGAATGATATAGTACACTGTATATTCTTAATATAATTCTGTATACACAGATCACTTTAGCAGGTTCATGCCTAAATCATGCACTAAAAATAAGCAAAATATTAAGAAAAATAATGGCAATGCAAGGCAAGTGATTGTATTTGATAAAAAGCATCATAATTCTTTTGGGAAATGATACAATAAATTGTATTTTATTTGTACTCTGCAGGTATGTTTTTCTATATAGATATCTTCCAAAGGTTCTCACCTAATACAGGAACTGGTAATCATCTACATATTAAAAAAGAATATATGGCAAAACCTTCCCTAGCTCATCCCAGAGTTCCAAAGAAATGTATATGTGAAAATAGGCAGATACCTGTCTTTATTGTTTTCTGTATATATTCTGGATTATTTTCACCATCTGAATAATGTTTTGGCATTATTCGGTACATTATAGGCAGGAGCATTAGGCAGAAGTGGTCAGTGGGAACTTTAGGTAAGAGCCTCTGCAAACACTGCACTAGAGTTGCCCCTCTGTCAGTGGCCTGTTAAGGGTGAGGCACTAATGGCTAAGAAGTGGCACTGGAGTTTTCTACTTAAGGAGACTCTACTGCTGTGGCTACCCCCTTGAGGGAGTTCCACTTGCGAACAAGCATCAGAGATTAAACATATAATTTCCATTTGTTACAGAACATTTTGAGCATATTTCACCTTCTTAACCCATCATTTACAAGGAAAAGGATGTCACGATGTAGTGCAATTTGCTTGTTACTGTGTTACTATATTGTAATCTTACTGTAAAAGAAAATATATTGTACAGCAATGTATAGCTAAGAGTAAAAAATAATACTGGACATGACAAAATAATCTTACATAAGAGACCATTTCATTTGTAATGCAAATTATATAAATAAGGATCTTGGTGATCTGAATCCTAAACCTGATTTGTTTGCCTTCTCTGACAAAATTGTTTTAATTTGCCATGCTTTTGATAATGTGAGTGAAAGTGGATATAGTCTCTGATTTAATTCCTATAGTTGAGAAAGTACTTACCTATAACAAATGGAATATACTATATATATTCATGAGTGAATATAATGGGTTAGAGGGTAAGATACACAACATATCCCCAATGATACTACATTATAAAGGATTCTGGGGAAGGAGTAAGGAGCCAACAGTAGGCATGCCTTGGGTATCCATCAAAAACATGGGTCAACTTATGAGATAAATAAAACAATCTTGATTTTTTTGCTGAAATTTGGGTAAATTTACTTATCCACAAGATCTAATTATACACAAGTATATATGGTATTCCAGGTTTGATAATAAAAAACCCATATCCTACCAAATCCAAATTATTTGGTCTAGGTCTGGGACATAGTACGAGTTTTTGGAAAACATAGTGCTCCATTAATCACACCACTCAGACAAAATGTCTCTAACCTAGGAAAAAAAAAAAAAATCTTAGACAAAACCACAACACCGGCAAGTCTTCACAGTGTCTGGATTATGAAGCATCCAAGATTCAATGAGTCCTGGTTTGGAAGGACACTATTGTAGCAGTTATCATTCCTGACCATGATGCATTCATGGGCCCCCCAGACTGAGCGCATAGGTTCGAATCCTGGCTGCAGCAGTCGGTCCACAGGCAACCCACCTGTTCACTAGGGTGGATTATTTTCACACTTTTTTGATATTCATATTAGGGTAGCATGGAAAAATTGTGGATCCAAGAGGAAATATTCTGCAAAAAAATATGGGTTCTTTGCACCAACATCTTTAGCCCCCTGAGGGGCTCAAAAATTGAAAAATAAGGTAATAAAAATGTACACTTATAGAAAAAATCTAAAGCTGAAAATCTGTTTATTCTTAAGTAGGGTAGGGTAATTTTATAGAAATACACTTAAAGTATTTCTGAAATCTGGAAGTAATTGAACAACTCTTTCAGCCCCAAAAAAATTGAAAATATAGCATTTTTACTTATAATACCACCTTTTATTTAAAAAATTGCTAAAAATCTAATTGCAATATTTTTCAGAAATAGGTGCTATAATAGTGATGTCTTGAATGTAAGTGAAGTATATGAACAGCATTAGGTAAAAATGACAACACATTCTTCATTACAGAAATATTAGATTCGCAAACAAATGCCATATTATTTCATATGTCATTTTAATGTCAATATAAAATGAAATTTGAAGTTTACTGTGTGGTTTTCCTTTAAGATATAACAAACAGTCTATTGTATGCAGCTTTTTGCTTATTTTTAAAGTACTGTACTTCAAAAATAAGAAGTACAATATTTCAGAAATAACCCAGAACTCACAGTGTGGATGTGGCTGCAATGCAAGTTCCACCCTAACTCCTTCCTAACCACCCAACCATAGAATTATGGAGTTGTGCCTTTTTAAGTCATGAATTTTTTTTCCAGTCAAATCTTGGCAGAGCTGTTCTACTTTGAAGGGTTGTTCTTATGTACCCATCTCAACTTTTTTGGTCACACACTTAGTTGGTGCTTCTGTAATCAATTCTATATGGCATTCTACTGCCTGTGTGTGGCATGCAATATTGAAATAATCATTTTCAATGGGAATGCCACTCTTGATGACATTTGAGATTGTTTCATCTTCGATGTCCATTGTTACAGGGGGCTCTGTGACATCAATATTGCGCCAGTCAATCATCTCATAATATTCCTTTGAAATTTGGAATCAATAATGGGAATTTTAAAAGATTTAACACTGCTTCTCTTTTCTTTTCTTGTCCACAATGCTCTTCTCCAACCCAGCTCATGAACAAAGATTTCCTCATCACACATCATGTTAATGAGAATGTTCTCAGGGTGCCCAAAAAATGCATTTCTCTGAATAGCAGGGTTCACAATTTGCTTGATACTGCTGACGATGGGATAAGTACAGACAATCGTTTCATGCAATGTTGAGCACCATATCTGATGGAGGGTTTGCGCTTTATACTGAACCACAGAGGTGCATATACTTTCATTATAAATTCAGATAGTATTTGCAAAGTATTTAAAGGCTCTGATATTGTAACACTGAGACACAAAACTTGATTCGCTGTTGTCAACCACCATGAATGAGATATTTACCCTGGATTACGATGTGATAGCGCATCATCCACTTTACCTTTAGAGATTGCTTACTGAATATCAAATAAGTATTTCTGATCGGTAATCAATTCATCAGAGTCTACTTCAATATCTTTTGATTCAAAATGAGAGTTAGAGTGAGAGAGTTTTGTTAAACTTTTGGGAGAATAAAAAGATGTCCTGGAAGAAGGTAAATAATGTGCATAAGACAAGAGAACAAATGGGAACATCTGTGAAGGGGGCAAGGGAGTAAGTGATAACAGACAGTGATGGAGTGAGGAGGAGATGGAGTGAGTGCTTTGAAGGACTGCTGAATGTGTTTGATGATAGAGAGGCAGATGTAGGGTGCATTGTTCAGGGTGGTGTGCAAAGTGAGAGAGTCAGGGAGAGTGGTTTGGTTGATAGAGATGCTTTGTGGAAGGTCTAAGAATATATGTTGTGGGAGATAAGTTGCTAGAAGCAGTGAGAAGTGTTTATCAAGGGTGTAAGGCATGTTTACAAGTAAGAGAAGGGGAGAGTGGTTGGTTCCCAGTGAAGGTCGGTCTGCAGCAGGGGTGTGTGATGTCCTCATGGTTGTTTAATTTGTTTATGGATAGGGTGGTTAGGGAGATAAATGCAAGAGTTTTGGAGAGAGGGGAGAGTATGCCATCTGTAGGTAATGAGGGTCTGGGAAGTAAGTCATTTGTTTGCTGATGACACAGCACTGTTGGCAGATTTGAGTGAGAAATTGTAGGAGTTGATGACTGAGTTTAGAAGAATGTGTTAAAGGAGGAAGTTGAGAGAAAATGTAAATAACAGCAAGGTTATTAGGTTTAGCAACGTAGAGGGACAGGTTAGTTGTGGAGAGAGTTTGAATGGAAAAGAAATGGAGGAAATGAAGTGTTTTACATACCTGGATGTGGACATGGTATAAGCTGGAGCCAAAGAACTGAAAGTAAGTTATTGAGTGGGTGAGATGGCGAAGGTTCTGAAAGCAATGAAGAATGTGTAGAAACTAAGATCTTTATCAGGGAGGGCAAAAATGTAGATGTTTAAAGGTATAGTAGTCCCAACAATAATATATGGATGTGAAGCATGGGCTGTAGGTGAAGATGTGCAGAGGAGGGATGGAAAGGTTGGATATAAAATGTTTAAGGACAATAGGTGATATGAAGTAGATTGATCGAGTGAGTAATTAAAGGGTAAGAGAGAGGTGTGGTAAAAAAAAAAAAAAAGAGTGTGGTCAAGAGAGTTGAAGAAGGTGCGCTGAAATGGTTTGGACACATGTAAAGAATAAGTGAGGAAAGGTTGACAAAGAGGATATACTTGTCAGAAGTGGAGGGAGCAAGGAGAATGGGGGGACCAAATTGAAGATGGAAGGATGGAATGAAAAAGATGTGCAGGAAGGTAAAAGACATGCACGGGATAGAGTGAATTGGAATGATATGGTATACAGGAGCTGACATGCTGTCAGTGGACTGAACCAGAGCATGTGAAGCAGGTGGAGAAAACCATGGAATGGTTTATGGGGTCTGGCTTTGGATGCGGAAATATGGTTTTGGTGCATTACACATAACAGCTAGAGAATGGATGTGAGTGAATGTGGCCTTTCTTCTGCTCCCAGCTCTACTATGCTTATGTAGGAAACGGCAATTAAGTATGGTCAATCTTTTCTTCTTCCTCCTGCAAGAGGACAGCACCAGCTCCTACATTACTGGCATCTACAGTTAATTTTGATGGTTTGTTCTGCAAGTAGAGGTTCCTGAGGAGTGGGGCAGGTTATTTTTCCTTTTTCTTTTTTTGTATCTACTTGAAGGCTGGTGGTTATTTACAAAGTGGTTTGGGTGATATGGGTCTAGTCTTGTGCGTAGAATTGAGTGCTGAGCATGTTAGCTGGGATTGCACTGGAAAACTCTTTATTTCATAATGAGGGTTTTGAGTGTTTGTTTGCTGAGCAACCAGTGATTGCAGTGAGTGCCCTATTGTTTTGTGTGGTTTGCAGTGAGTTCACTACTGTTTTGTGCAGTTTGCAATTTTGTTATATTTGCTCTTGACGTGGTGGAAGAGCAGGCTGGTGAGGCTTAGTTTAAGGTGGAGTGGATGAATAGTTTGTGTAGAATGTTAAGGGATTCCCTCTCTTCCAAATCTGTTACCAGATAGTGTTTTGAGGGCATTTAGTTTGCTTGATGCTTTTGTGCTGATGTCGTTAGTGTGGGGAGTGAATGACGTGGGCGTTGTATGTGATGGCTAGAATGGTTGATGTTTTGTATAGTGGGATAGACTGTCCACTTACAGTGACTGGAGTATGTAAGTTTGATTCATGCCTGTCTGGGTTTGAGGGAGTGTTTGAAGACTTTTGTGAGGATGCAGACGTTCTGTTCTAGGCGAACCATTGCTCCAGTTGTGTAATGTAGTGCTGCATGTTTGATGTTACTACCTTTGTGACAGGGGGTTGTGCTGTGATTGTGTGGTTGTGAAACAACTCTTCACTGAAGAAACAGGATTAATGTGCCGATTATGAGGAAAAAAAAAAAGGGGGGAAGGGAAGAATATATAAGCAAAATGTTGTGGCCCCAATGGAGGGGGACATAATTAAGGAGTTACAGCAATACATGGTCGAAGGCATGTGCACGAGTAGAAAGAGAGGAGAGTAAATGGTTCCAAGTGAAAGGTTGGTCTGCAGCAGGGCTGTATGATGTCACCGTTGTTGTTTAATTTGTTTATGGATGGGGTGGTGAGGGAGGTAAATGTGAGAGTCTTGGAGAGAGGGGTGAGTATACAATAGGGTGGGTCTTTTTTGCCTTTTTTTTTATATTTATATGGGGGTAGTGCGGAAAAGTTGTGGATCTGTGAGTAAATATCTGCAAAAATGTGGGTTCTCCGCGCCAACATCTTTACTAAAAATACCACCTATTTTAAAAAAATCGCTGAAGATCTAATATCAGTATTTTTAAGGCATAGGTTCTATAATAATGATGTTTTAGATACATTTAGATATTGCGAAAAGTTTAAGACATATTTCAACAACTTATCTAATCCATGAATGATGAAAGTTTTAGATTATTTCACCCATAAGCGCAAAATCTAGTATTTATTCCAATTGAAGTAATTCCCGTTATGTGGTTATAGTAGACGTCTTTCAAGCACAGAACATTATTTTCTCATGGAAACTAGCCAGTTATGTGCTCTTTATCCACATGCCTCATGTCAATCACAAGATTAGTGTGTGATAGCTCAGATTTCATTGGCCCATCCAGCAAAGGATTAGCTCATCTGTCAGTTGCATGTGAGTGCTGTTAGAGGAATGGTGTCATATGTTTACTTTCATCAGTGAAATAGCAAGCCGCAGAACTAGGCAAGCAACTATGTACCCAATATTTACTCAATCAGAACAACTGAAACAAAATGTTTTACCAACATATGAAGATTTGATGAAAGCATGCCAGTTCGAGCAAAATAAATTACTATTCTTTACTTCAAAGGAACCAGCATTTTCAGATTTGTGATGTAGTTACTAACATTGTTATGGAAATCTGGCAATCAGCATCAATTCCTATTGTATCAAAAAAGAATATGAAAGATATGATCAATTATTATCAAATGAAATGTAAGAGACTTTTATATCACTATAAAGATAGAAAAGATACTGCCTCGTATCAAGTGTAGCTCAATGGATTTTAGAACCATGCATAAGTGCTCTTTGATATTGCTGCTTGTAAATATTCAGATTTGAATTCTTTTAATTGTCCAGCTATAAAGAAAGTTCCTAGAAATGAACATCAAATTTTTGACTGATCAAAGGTCAGAAAGAAAAATGATAACTGTAGGTGTACACCATCAAGAAATCTTAAGGATTAGAAAAAGGTCTGAAAGCAAAAATAAGGATGACCATAAACAAGATATTGAATTAAGCCATTCATCTTCATCTCTTGTAGTTCTTCCTTTATCTTCAGAATCAGAGACACACTCATATGAACCATCAGACTATGAAACAGAGTTGCCTCCTTGTGCTAAGAGAGATTTCAATAAAAAGAAATTGACTTCTAATCTCTCAGCTGTAGCACGAGCTTGTGACAGAACAGGTGTATCAGACAGGACAGCTGCAACTATTTCCAGTTCACTACAGCAAAGTATAGGTGAAACTGATAAAAGCAATACCAATTTAGTTACAACAAAAACAAAATTCGCCGTGAAAGGCAAAAAGCACGTAGTGAAAGTCAACAGTGCAGTGAGATGGACACAACTAATCCTTCTGCCATTTACTTTGATGGGCGCACGGATAAAACTATTGTCAGAGAACAAAAAGGCAACAAATCTTCAAAAAACGTTGTAAACGAAGAACATATTTGTCTTCTACAAGAGCCAGGATCAGAATTTATTACACATGTAACTTCGAATTTCAGTAATGGCAGTGATATTGCAAAAGAAATGCAAGGTTTTATCATTTCATCAGATGTTGATCTAACATATTTGAGAGCAATTGGGTAAAATGATACTGCTGTAAATTAAGGCACTAAAAATGGAGTAATGATCAAAAATTTTTATTTCATACTTATTAAGCAATCTCTAGTGGTACAATTGATGATGCACTATCACATTGTAATCCAGGGAAAATATCTCATTCACGGTGGTTGATAACAGCAAATCGAGTCCTACGTCTTTATGTTACAACATCTGAGCCTTCAAATACTTTGCAATTACTAGCTGAATTTATAATGAAAGTTTATGCACCTATGTGGTTCACGATAAAGTGCAAACCCTCCATCAAATATGGTGCACAACATTTGCACAAAATTATTGTCCGTACTCGTCCCTTCACTAGCAATATCAGGAAAATTGTGAACCCTGTTATTTAGAGACCTTTTAAAGCTCCAGTTATTGATTTCAGTGCAAAGGAATATCATGAGATGATTGACTGGCACAGTATTGATGTCACAGAACCCCCTTTAACAATGGACATCGAAGATGAAATGATCTCGAACATCAAGAGTGGAATTTCCATTGAAAATGATTATTTCAATATGCCATACCACACACAGGTAGTAGAATGCCATATAAGATTAAAAACGGAGGCAAAAATGTGTGACCAAAAAGGTAAAGATGGTCACATAAGAACAACCCGTCAAAGTAGAAAGGCTCTGCTAGAATTTGACTCTGAAAAAGAATTCATGACTTAAAAAGCACAGCTCCTTATATCACTGGGTGGTTGGGAAGGAGCTAGAGTGGATCTCGCAATGCAGCCACATCCACGCCGTGTGTTCTGAGTTATTTCTAAAGTACAGTACTTCAAAAATAAGTGAAGAGCTGCATACAATAGACTATCTGTTATATCTTACAGAAAAACCACGCAGTAAACATCAAATTTCAATTTATATTGAAATGACATATAAAATAAAATGGCATTTATTTAAGAATCTAGTATTTCTGTAATGAAGAATGAGTTGTCATTTTTACCTAATGCTGTTCATATACTTCAGTTACATTTAAGACATGCACCTATGACTGAAAAATACAGCAATTAGATTTTTAACGATTTTTTTAAGTCAGTGGTATTTATAGTAAAAATGCTATGTTTCCAATTTCCTTGAGGGGCTGAAGGAGTTGTTCATTTACTTTCAGATTTCAGAAATACTTTATTTAAGTGTATTTCTATGAAAGTAATCCTACCCTCACTTAAAGATAAACATATTTTCATCTTTAGATTATTATCTATAAATGCGGGTTTTTAATACCTTATTTTTCAATTTTTGAGCCCCACGGGGAGCTAAAGATGTTGGCTCAGAGAACCCATACTTTTTGTAGAATTCTTTCTCATAGATCCATAAGTTTTCTGCACTAACCCCATATGAATATATAAAAAAGTGTAAAAAACGACCCACCCAAGAATGCAGTCTGTAGGGGATGAGAGGGTCTGGGAAGTAGGTCATTTGTTTTTTTGTTGATAATACAGTAATGGTGGCAGATTCAAGTGCAAAACTGCAAAATTTGGTAACTGAGTTTGGAAGGGTGTCTGAAAGGAGGATGTAAATGTAAATAAAAGCATGGTTGTTAGTTTGGGTGTGAGTTTGAATAGACAACAGCTGGAGGAAGTGAAGTGTCTTAGATATCTAGGGGTGGGCATGGCAGCAAATGGAACCATAGAAGAGGAAGTGCATCTTAGGGTGGGTGAAAAAGAGATTGTTATCTGGGAGGGCAAAAATGGATATGCTTGAAGGTATAGTAAACCCAAAATTTGTTATATGGATGTGAGGCAAGGGCTATAGATAAAACCGTGCGGAGGAGGGTGTGTGCATTGGAAATGAAATGTTTGAGGACGATATGTGGTGTGAGGTGGTTTAATTGAGTAAGTAATGAAAGGATAAGAGAGAGGTGTGTTGATAAAAAAGATTGTGGTTGAGGGACCTGAAGAGGGTGTGCTGAAATCGTTTGGACATACAAAGAGAATGAGTGAGGAAAGGTTGACAGAGAGGATATATGTGTCAGAAGAGAAGGGAACACTGAGAATGTAGACCAGGCTGGGGATGGAAGGATAGAGTGAAAGAGATTTTGAGCGATCGGGGCCTGAACATGCAGGAGAGTGAAAGGCATGCACGGAATAACGTGAAATGGAACTATGTGATGTACAGGGATCGAAGTGCAGTCACTGACTCAAGGCATGTGAAGCATCCAGGGTAAATCATGGAAAAGGTCCGTGGGCCTGGATGTGAATAGGGAGCTGTGGTTCCGGTGCATTACACTTAACAGCTCAAGTATGGGTGTAAGCGGATGTGGCTTCTTTTCGATCAAGTATGAAAAAAATAAGAAAAAGCAATACAGTGAGGGGTAAGTCATGAGATTTTATAAATGCCATTGTATGTAAGTAAAGAAAAAATATATTTTTGGAAATGATACAATATGTTTTATTTGAGCCCCCCCCCCACACACACACACACAGAAGCATGGAGAAGTGCAGTAATAACAGTTGATTCAGTCATACAAGGGCATAGTGCAAAGAGGTAACTTTCTCCTTAGTTAGCTCTGCTCCTCCCATGTGGCAAATACTGAGAGGAGATTGGCAATGGTGAAGGCACTTGGCGATGGAGCTGTATCTGGGGTACGTAGTAGTACTCTCCCTTCTGTTAGTGAGTATAACAGGTCAAGTAGAGGTCTCACCACGCTTGCTCTTCATACATTTTAAAGGGACAGTAGTGCAAGAAATTGTCAAAAAAAAAAAAAATCGCCCCAGTTTCTTTGTAAGGAAGTGACCATCATCAATGTGCATGTAAGCATCCCTTATGGCAAGGACACTATCATCCTCTTGATGTGCTTAGATGCAAAACTTTCATGTCAATACCCACAGTGGAACTTCCAAAGTCTGACTCCAATGGTAAGGACAACAATATTCGACCCTCTTCAATAACTGTACAAATTCTCACCTCATCAGAACCCTCAAACAACACCAACACCAATCAAACTGCTGGGTTAGGAGTACTAGCAACACATCCATACAGTTACGCCCTGAGCCAAATACTGCAAGCACATGTGAATATGTACAAAAAAATACAATAGAAATTGTGTGAATTCTAGAAGAAAGGCTCCTTGACTAAAGGTTCTATATTGGCAACTCAATGAGCTTACATAGTTAGACAGGTGATTCACAACTTACCAGCATGTAAGAAAAAAAAAAAAAAGTCATAATCATGTATACCAAATGAATTCCATAAGTATGGCTTCTTCATATGGAAACCATACATGAGCAACGCAGTCAGACTAAAAGATTGAAGGTGTGGTCTACAACTCAACACTTAACAGGAAAAAATATTTAAGAAATATTTAAGTTTAATCATATTACACAGCTTCTATGCAGTCTCTCCCTTCCTATGGGAAAACAGTGACAAGTAAAAAGGAAAAAGAAATAGGTCAATATTATATGAAAAAAGTTTTATTAATCCATTAAAGTGGTGGTAAGTATTGTGCTTCTTATAGCTACTTCCATCTGCAGTAACAATGATAATGATATTTCTTCAACATTAGGTATATGTATAGAACCTGTGATTTTAAGAGTATGTATATACATGCATATGAGGTATGCTTGCATGCATATGTGTATTAAAAAGTTTGTGTAAACATGCATGTAAGGAATAGCTGCATGTGTATGTGTATTTATGCAAGTTTTATATAAGTGGAGGAGGAGCGAACCAAGATAGAAAATTTTCCTCTCAGGCTCAGTCATTTCTTCGTAGAACTACTTCACTCATGAAGGGAAATTGTAAACATGTATGATATATATATATATATATATATATATATATATATATATATATATATATATAATTTAATTATACTTGATCGC
>JAYMFT010025256.1:0-30942 GCA_038088735.1 Panulirus argus
ATACCACATCATTCCATTTCACTCTATTCCGGGCACACCTTTCACCCTCCTGCATGTTTAGGCCCCGATCGCTCAAATATATATATATATATATATATATATATATTGAATTAAGTACAATAATGTGACTTATATTTTTCTATTTTTTCCTTAAACAGATTACCAATGTACCTATACCATACACAATGTTTCTTGATATTTTATTCATGTTTCTGGGTGAAAACTGGGTTCAAAAACCTACCCTAAAAATGTAACCCCCTGTAATCCACTGAACTCTGTGGTAAAATAGGTTCCACTGTGTGGTAATTCCTTTGAATCATTTTTCAAAAATGCATCTCCAACTTAAAGCAGTGAGTAGGTGCATATTCCCAACTTTTGTTTAGTGTGAGTGAGAAATGGTTTTTACATTCGTACAGCAATTCATAATCATTTCGAACACCAAAATAAGCTTCAGGTGGTACTTCTGTCTCCACCTTAACATACCTTTCTATACTAAATGATTCCACTCCACAAAATCAACATCTGTTTTGCTTGCACCTTCATGATATACAGCTAGCTTCAAGGAGTTCACTTACAAAATCTTTCAGTTTCTACTTGCCTTCACTGTTTCAGCCTCTTAAATGGCAGAAAATTTAAGGAGCAATACAATAAAGATGGAAAATAATAACATGAAGTTTACTGATTTTCAGATGCCCTCGCATAAGAGTGTATAGACATCAGCTTTTTCCTTCAGTTACCCTTTCCTGTGATATTATCTCTCTTGTTTTCGTCATTATATTAAACATTTTCCGAGCAATCATTATTTATTTGTCTGAACTAATCAACATGAACTAACCTCTTTTTTCTTCTCTTTCTCTACTTCTTTTTCTTTTTCTTTTGGTTCCTCAGGTTTTGTATCTTCCTTCTTACTCTCTTCTCCATTAACTGGATCCTTTCCTTCTTCTTTGATTGTTTCTAGTTTTTTCTCTTCTTTCTTCTCTTTATCTTTCTCCTTAGTTTTCTCTTTATCTTTCTCTTTGTCTTTATTCTTACTGCTACTACTGCTGCTATTACTATTACTGCTGCTGCTGCTCTTATCTTTTTTTGAGGAGGAGGAACTTGCTTTGGATTTGGACTTTGACCTTGATCGCTTCGAGCGGGACTTGGATCTAGATCTTTTTCGAGAGCGAGACCTGTGGAGACAATAATTCACATAAGTCAAACTAACTCTATGAATATCAAATTCAAATGATCCAGATAAACATATTTTGTACCGCAACATGTACCATAAAACCAGAAAAACTGCATGCACAAAAGAAAATCTGCAATGACGTAAGAGGGGATTATTTCTTGCTTCCCGTATTAGCTACAGTCTTATGCGTAACACTGCAAGGAACATTTCCTTCAGTAAGGACTAAAGAAAACTCTTTCAAGACAGTTAAGGGAGGTTAAAACATAGGCATCTCCTATTCTGTACTTATATATGAACCCCAAGTCTTTTGTAGTGGTTATCACATAAACCAGTGCTTCAGTCTCTAAGGCTCCCACATCTTTACGATTGGAGAATGCAGATTGGTTTATCATTCTTTTCTCAAGTATATAATCTTTTTAATCATATCTGCCCTTATATATCTAGCTAAATTATACACTTGACTGCAATGAAAATTACTACTACACTTACCTTGACCTAGACCTCCTTCGAGATTTGGAAGATGACCTCTTCCTTCGAGAACTAGGACTGTGTGAACGTCGGTGTCGTTCTCTGTAACAAGTGCAAATAAAAATTAAATTCCTTTAATCTCCAACATCTAATCTTTATAGTATGTTCTTTAAAGTTATTCATTATGTGTACTGAACTAAACAATGTATCTGAAACACCTCATTATTAAAATACCTACGAAGGATGATGAAGCAAAAGTAAATATAAGTCAAGATTTGTAATGTATCAAAAGAAAGAGATTGTAACAGCTAAGAGGTTCATTTTAAAGAAAATTGTATAATCTGCTATGGACAGGATTAATTCATAAAGACTCTGAGGATCTGCAAATTTATTCCAAAGGAAGGAAAGGGGAGTACAAAAGTCCCTCGCATAATGAAGGGGGTTACATGCCTAAAGAATTGTTTGAGCAGTTTGTTGCTATACAAATCACTGAATCCCACATCATAAAAGAGCTTACATGTTAACAGACTCTGCCAGCTTGTTATTACGCCATGAGTGAAAAGTTATCTTCAGCAAGGTTGTATTAACGAAGTAAAATCTCACTGGAGACCTTACAACTCTAAAGGAGTCCATCCTTTCCCTACTAAAGACTGTAGCACAGCCTTGGGGTTTTAGTAACTCCTAAAGAAGGTGTCCTATGGTTATATAACCATAATAATGAGGGGGGGGGTTACTTTCCAGACCAAAAATTTACATTTAAGAAGAACATCATTCTTCATTATATAAGTCAGATGGTGAGCACTATGTGCTAGGCCTGCTGTCATGGCAAAATCTTATCGTTGGTACTCATTGGGAGGTAATCATGAACATCTTACCTCATTGATAGTGGGAAGGGCTATGCTGATCTGGGAAAATGTGGAGTTCCAAAAGGTAAAGGAAACACTTTTCAAAATATAAAAAACTATGAAAACTTTAACTAACTGATGGCAGAGAAGGCTATGCTGATCTGGAAAAATGTGAGGTATGGTAAAATTAAGGAAAATACATTTTATCATAAGAACCTACAAAAGTCTTATTTAACTTAGAGGGGGAGGGTTATGCTGATCTGGGAAAATGTGGAGCACTGTACAAGTGAAACACTTTTACAAACCAACAGAAGCTATGAAAAACTCACTTAAACTGAGAATGGAAAGGCTAAGCTTACCTAAAAAAAAAAGTGGGATACCATAAAAGTAACAGAAACACTTTTACAAACAAACAGAACCATGAAAAGCTTACTTTACTGACTGCGGAAAGGGATAAGCCAATCTAGGAAAATATTAGGTAACATAAAAGTATAGGAAGCACCTTTAGAAATGAACAGAGCAAATAAAAACCTTACTTAACTTCCCCTACAAACCTAATTCTACTATATTTTCAATGTTATATGATAAATCCATTATCAGCAATTATTTCTGTGGAGACTCGTAAACTAGAACTTTACTGATGCCAAAATTAATTTTATTATTAAAGGAAAAGAACACAAAGTCGAGAGTAATTAGGTTAAATAATACAACAGTGGACAGAGATGTGTTTATTACCTCTTGCACACTCCTGTTAAGGACTGCCCTGGGGAGCTGCCGCCATGTTGCCTTTGGCTTCTCCCAGGCCCAATACCCTATATGGTATTATATTTCCATATCCCCCAAAGATTAATCCATTACCAGCAGTTATTTCTGTGGAGACTTTAAACTGGAACTCTATTGATACCAAAAGTACTTTTACTATCAAAGGAAAAGAAAACCAAATGTAGGGTTATTAGGTTAAAATATTTAGCAATAGGTGATGTATATACTTTCTTTGTACACTCATCAAGGACTGCCTCGGGGTGACATTGCCACTTTGCCTTTGGATTCCCCCAGGCCCAACATCTCAAACAGCATTATACTCCTACATCTCCCAAAAAATTAATTAAATTGAAAAGTGTGAAAATCAACAAAATACAATACAAAATTGCCCAGTCAACTTGGTCACCTGTGTGCCCTGCTTGGGCAAGACATGGGACTTCCTCAGCTGAAGAAGACCCTCAAGTAATATATTCCCACCCAGAAACCTACTGTCAGTGTGGGTGTACCTCACACATCACACCTGTCCTGTCCCTTGCCTCTGAAGTCTGATCCTGGGTCCTGACTCATTGTCCAGCTGACAAAGGCATCTGGTCTGTCACGTTGCAGTTAATCAACAGCATCACCTCATCCAGAGGTGCCACCATTTGGAGCTCCTTCTGCCGCAGGGCCCTTCTCCAATGTTGGTCCACCTTGTAGTGCTGACAGGCTGTGGGCACTCCATCTTGCAACTGGTTGCTCATGGACAACTGAGGTGGCAACTTCTCCACGCCACAAAAGGGCATGTTGAGGTATTATATTTGCTGCCCTGAAAATGGCCTCTGGCCAGCTGCTAGATTGGAGAGAGTAGGTGGAAGACAACCGCACCTTCACAGCCCGATTCTTGAAAAAGACTGCCATCTTCTCACGGCCAAGGTTGGTACCTCCATCTGTGGATATCTCCTCCAGCACCCCCCTGCACATGAAGTAACTCCTAAGCTCAGGGATAAACAAGAAGACAGTGGTCAGTTACCAGCACGAAGCTGGGGCACAACAGAGGGAAGAGTCCGACCTTCAGCAGGAACTGCACCAACGCAAATGCCTTCCCCTCCACAGCTGCATAGCCAGCCTCAATGGGTTAGAGGTGCTAGCTCTCACACAAAGCAAGCTACCAACTACTCCAAGAGAAAGGCATGTCTGCCAACACATAGGAGCACTACTGCTAGAGGATGAAAAAGGTTATACCCTCCTCGCTCCTGTTAGTCACTGCCACCATGGGCCTGGTCTTGTCATAATGTACCAGGCTGTTGCTTGTCAACTTGCAAATGGTGTCTTTTGCCTGTCTGAACTGATGATGCACCTTACCATATCAGTAAACCCTCTTACCAACTGGCTTCTTCAGCAACTCCCTGAAGGGTTCCATGTCATGCGTAGTTGCCATGATTGGAGCCAGGTGGTATACCAATCCATGCCACACAAACATGTCAGTGATGGAGGCTGTGCCAGCATATGGAAATTCCTAATGGCTGCCAGTCTGTCTTCAATGGGCTTATGTTGCTCTCAACTGAGACAGAATCCCCAATATCCACTTTCCTTCTGTAGAACTAGAACTTCTCAAGCAGGAATGTGACTCCCTTCCTTGCAAAATTTTCTAGAAAACTGTAGGAGTGCTAGAAGGCCTGTTCTACACTGGTGTCATGCAGCAAAATATCATCCATGCATATGAATTTGCATGATATGCCCATGATTGTGTTATCAAATGCATCTGGGGCTGCACAATGCCCTATAGGGTTGCATAAGTACTGGTACTGCCTCTACGGCATGATGAATGTGGTGCGACGGCTGCTATCCTCATCCAGCTCTACCTCGTGGAACCCCCAGAAAGAGTTCACCAATGTTTTGTAGGATCGGATTGGGACACTGGAGATGATGTCAACAGGCACTGGAGTGTGGTATGTCTCCCTCAGACAGTAAGTATTAACCCACTCATAGTCAAAGGGTCCTGCATGGGTAGCCATTCTTCTTGGCCACAACCATTATCCATGCACACCACTCCATTGCCTTACCCATGGAAACTGAATCCAGCAACCCACTCCTCACATCTTCATCTAAATGCTGCTTGATATCATGCTCCCAGTGCCTGTGCCTGGGGACCAACACCAGAGTGTGGCAGGTGGAAAGGCATGCCAGGGATCAGGTGGATGTGGTGCAGGGCACTGGCTATCACTGGTAGTGGTGACCATGCTCTACTGAACATGTTCAATGAGAAGTGCTGCCCAATGTTCTTTTCTGGCAGTGGGAGTGGTATAACAGGCAGTAGAGGGGGCAGTACTAAGTCTACAGGAAGATATCTCCACCCCTGTCTCTGCTGTCATGGGAAGGTCTAGGCCTGCCCTCACAAAGAAAACCACCTGCCTTATGTGCCTCCCATATGAGTCAAAACAGCACTCAGCTGATCCCAGGCATTCCACTTAGAGGTCGACTACGTCCCTCAGTCCATCATTTCATGCTCAGCCTTGCCACACTCAGTACCAGCATGTTGAGTAGGCTGGCCCAGCCACACAAACATGTGACATGTTGCCTCCTGCTTCTCCTAGGCCCAACACATACAGCTTTATACTCCCACATCAAGTAATCATCCAATCCCATGAGTAAGTTTGAAAGTGGAAACACTGGTAAAGTTGTTTTCATTCACATTCCAGGTGCTGATGATCATCTAGTGATGAACACCAATTTTTCATATTTCAATGTGCCATATGAGTGATAACTACTTGAACAGAAAAGAAAAAACATATCATAAGTCATGGCATAATACATAAATAAACATAAATATTACATACTGAAATGGATAAACTTAATTTGAAATGTTTCACAAACTGTAAGTGACCATGTCAATCACACTTGACACTGTAAACACTACAACATTTTCTTTGGGATGCAAATCAAAGTTTTCTTTGGCAGTGGTTGTGGGGAAACAAATCTTAAATAATCTTCCTCTTTTTCCAGTACAAAATAACTGGATAAAAAATCTTTAAATATTCTCTTTGACTGTCTGCCCATGATGATCGATCCAAGTCAACATACAGATCATTGCAGATCACGGTGAAAAGCAAGAGAAATCATCAGCATCAAAAACCATTTTGAACAGTCCACATGGTCAACCATCACTTCTCAGATCAAAGATAGCCTAAGGAACTCTCATAGTCTTGCTTTCTGCTCTTTTTCAAGTTTAAACCTCTAAACCTCAGAGATACAACAATGATACTTCTGTATCTTCTGCCACCCTTATACTGATTTATGTTAACTCTTTTTTACCTTCACTTAAATTATACATAGGTAATTCACTAAGTTATGGGCTTAATGTGGACATGACTAGTATCCAGAAGATGCTGTCATCTACCTGTGACAAGTTAGAGGTTCCAACTAAACAATGACTCAGTTGCCAGCTGACACCACTGTTACCTCCTGCAAAGCAATGCATTCACTGTTTATCAATCTTTTTTTCAGTAATCTGGGGAAGCATTTTCATTGAGATGTCAAGATATGATGCACAAGTGTACATTATACATTATAATGCATATATAAAGAGAAACAATATGTTTTTGAAGGCTGCTTAGGAGCTGGCAACATGAGCAGGTTAGTATATATTTGAATCAGGTACTTTAATTTCTCTATGCATCCTTTGCAGTTTGTTGAATGTTGTGTTATGTATTGTGATGCATCAGTAAAGATACATAATAATAACATACAATGTTCTTGATGAGAGTTCATGAACCAATAACATTGGGCTCCTTTATATCCCTTCAAATCTGGAATTTTCAACTCATCTTCCATGTCCTTTACAATTAGTTCATTATCAAAAGTGTATGATGCAAGTAATCTGTTGCCCATATGGAAATAAAAGCCATTTTGCAGGAATCAGATGTTAGTTACTTTGTCTTCATTTTTCTTCATCTAATACTCCCCTGTTATCAGATGTTATTTTTAAGAAAATTAATGATATATATGGAAACTTAATTGTTTTGCCTTTATAAAACGTCAGTAAAAAAGAACCAACAACAATTTTCATATTTCACTGGAGAATTCATGCTCCTTAAGAATTCAGCTATAAATCAATTCTGTGGCCAAAGGGTTAATAACCTTCTTATCAAAGAAAATGAATACCAGGCATTTTTTTCAATAAATCAAAAAATATGAGAACTAAAAAACCTAGTTCATTTGTTCATTTCCTTTAAAATCAAAATACCCATAAATACAAGGAGTATATTAATGATTCTTTTAGTTGTACTTCGTGATGATGGCAGATCAAAATAATCTAAGATTTGTCTACCACACACACAGCTGAAATAAATTTGGATCTGTATCCCAAAAGAAGAAAGAAATGCATTCTAGTGTTTAAATGGTGTCAAGCACGACTGATGTAATACTGTACACGCACACACAAGGTTCATGGTCTGATAAAATTTCACCATATGTGAACGTACACTTGACAAACCTCTTGAAATACTGTTCAAGGTGATGCTGGAAAGAGGCAAAATGCCAAGGGAGTGGAAAAGGGCAAATGGCATACATATCTATAAGAAAGCGGACTTATGGTAATGTCAGGAACAAATGAATCATAGCTTCACTTGCACAAATCCAATCTCTAGCTGCCATGCATAATGTACAAAAGATAGAGATCTCTATCCAATGTTAAGCCCTAGAGACTACAATATGGTTTACCTTAACAATTCAAATGCCCTGGTTCAGCCTAATAACAGCAGGTCACCCCCTCCCAACCCATATATCACATCACCCTAATTTATTCTATCCAGTGCAAGCCTCTCACCCTCCTAAATTTTAAAGACCCTAATACCCTTTGGCCTCCTTCACTCCATCCTTCCATCTCCTCCTTGGTCTCCTCCCCTCCCTTGCTTCTGCCACTTCTGATATGTAGCTCCAGTGTCAATCTCTCTTGACTTTTCCTCTTCATATGCCTGAGCAAATTAAGCACACCCTGGTCAGTTGTAGTACTCAACAGTACACTTACTACTAAACCTCTCCCTGGCACTCATTTCTTACACAATCATCCTGCCTCACACCATATATTTTCCTAAGACATCTCATTTCCAACACATCGACCTGTCTTCCTTTCAGCTGTGTTCCAAGTCCAAGACTCTCATCCATACAACTCTGTCAGAAATACTATACAGTACCACTCAAACAAAATTATCAATGCCATTTTGAACAATGACCTTCCCTTCCACATGCTCCTTAATGCAACAGGTAATATTGCCCTAAACACAGTATGGGTAAGAGAGTCAAGCAACAATACCTTCACCTTGTCAATGGGCTCAGTTTTTTCCTAAATATTATGAACTGTATAATCAATTGCAGCTCAGTCTAATCAGGCAATGTTTTGAATCTTCTATTTATCTCAGACGTATAAATGTGACTGCTGCTACTAAATATTGTGATAAAAATAGAGGCATGAACAGACACATCAACAGAAACTGAGACTGATTTAAAATAATACCTGGACCGAGACCTTGATCGGGTTCTCCTGTGAGACCTGGATCGACGGGAGCGAGACCTAGTGCGGCGTCGTGACCGGGATCGAGACCTTTAAAAATCAGGAATATAAAATATTTCTGATGCTCAGATTTCAGTGCAAAACTGGCTGCTCACACAACACATACTAATCTGAGTACCAAACATTTTGTCACTCTTCATTTACTCTAAAGTTGTCCCCCCCCCCAATTTTTTTTTCTTTTTCATACTTGTTCACTTTGTTTCCTGTGCTAGCAAGATAGCACCAAGAACAGATGTAGAACGGACTCATTTGCTCACATCCACCCTCTAGCTGCCATGTATAATGCAATGAACTGAAAATCTATCCAAACCAGGCCCCACAGACCTTTCTGTGGTTTCCCCCGCCTACTACATATGCGCTGGTTTAGTCCATTAACAGCATGTTGCCCCCTGTATACAACATCACTCTCATTCACTATTCCATGCATGCCTCACACCTTCCTGCATGTCACTCCATCCTTTCATATCCACTTCCATTCCCCCTCCTTGTTCCCCCCAACTTCTGACACACATACATTCTTTGCCAACCTCTCCTTACTAATCCCCTCCATATATCCAAATCATTTCAGCACACCATCTTCAGCTATCTCAACCATACTATATTCATCACCATAACTCTCTTACCCTATCATTCCTTCCTCAATCAACCATCCTTACACCACATTCTGTCCTCTTACATTTAATTTCTCACACACTTACCCTCTTCCATACTTTGTAACCTAGGGCCCATACCTCATATCAATACAACATCTCTGGGACTACTATACCATTAAACATAACCATCTTTGCTCTCACAAACACATTCATCAACACACCAAGGACCTTTGGCTCCTCACCCACCCTAAGGTTCACTTCAGCTTTCTGGTTCCATTCCTTGCTATGTCCACTTCCAGGTATCTAAAACACGTCACTTCCTACAAGTTCTCTCCAATCAAACTTACACTGTAACTAACCTGTCTCTTTCTATCACTAAACTTAATAACCTTGCTTTTGTTCGTATTTAGTCTCAACTTTTAACTCTCATACAATCTCTCAAACACAGAAACCAACTTCTGCATTTTCTCACTCGAACCTGCCACCAGTGCTGTGTTATCAACAATCATTCTCAACTCTCACCGTCCACATACCACACACTTCTCTTGCACAAGTGAGCAGTGATTTACTATATACCTCCACCTTACATTCACAAAATTTTCTCTTAAAAATCAATTATATCTCATTTTCACAAACCTTTTTCTGAAAATTTACCTAATCTTATTCATTCCAACTTCTGTATAATAAATTTTTCTTCTTTCTTACAGCTTCTCACTACTAATCTCCTCCATATTGCTATTCTCTTATTGGGTGAATTTTTTTTCCAATATCGAAAATAATCTCAGTTACTGCAAATACTTGCTTAAAACTAAGTGAAATCTTATGATGACTACCATCCTTTTTCATAATTTCCCTCTATTCCTGTCCTCTACTCTTATCACTTAAATGCCTCTTAGTTTTTAGAATTAACTGTAATTTGAGTCAACATTTTTTTTCTATCAAGTCCCTGCTTTTACCAGAAGGCATATGCTTTGCCTGTGTGACAAGAGCAACTAAACACATCTCTCAAATATCACTGTTGAGTCTTTGACACTAATGTGTGAAGGTGTGTAATGACATTGGGTTTGAAAGTTCACTGTAGGAGCTATAAACGTAAGTGCTCACATTTGTCATGGCATCTGCCCCTCTATACATTCTCTCTAACATACATTTGATATGACTTTAGCTAAGAACACAAACAAGGATGTTAAAATATATGGACATATACATACAAAGGATATGGATATAAACATGTACATGGCCACAGACAAGCATGAAAAATGTGTACACAATCACACACAACAAAAAGTGGTCAATAAAACGATTACACACAAACACACACACAAAAAGACTAACTCTGAAACTATCTATCTATAGGGAAAGGATACTCACCGTGATCTTGACCTGGATCTCTTCTCTTTTGATGAATCTAAGAAGGACATGACAGGATCAATGGCTGAAGCTATATAGTTTTGTGCTTCTTTTACACGCCTCATCGCTTCTTCTATCTCTCGTTGTGCAGCCTCATTACTTTTTGTTTGAGGTTTGATGATTGCTACAGCGGAATGATTCACCCTGAAAGGAAATTGTACTTAAATATTCTATCAAACCTTCTATCAATTCTTTTACAGTGAAAATTACTTATGGAAAAAATTCTTCTGAAGTGAAAAAATGACAAAACTCAGAGAAAAGATACACCTAGCAACCAAATATTAGGCAGATAATGAAATTACTCTCAAAACAACCCATCTTGTGCATTACAGGTTAAAAAGCCATGCTTCAAAGGTATCATCCTTTAAGGTATCTATTTGAAGCTATAATGATCAAGGTATAAAGGGAAAAACAAACTATCGCATATGTGACCAGTATGCTGAAATGTCACCCGCCCAAAAAGTAAGTACATTCTCTGCCAGTATGTGAAGAACTATTCTATGCATAAAGTACTCATGATGAAATGACCATTCGTCAAGTCAATATTAGCAAATGCAAAAACAACTGTATTTATTTACTAACTTAACCATTCGACCTAAATGCTCTTGGTGGTGCATCTTCAGGGCAGGGATGATGGATGGTTGCTCAGAGTATTCCACAAGCGCATTTCTTGAACCATCAAGCTCCACACCCAGTCGAAGATACCGAACCTCACCACCCTTTGATGCAAAGTCCATTACCTGATCGGAAGTTATCTGAAAATGAAGTGATGACCCTAATCAGCACAACTGTATCCAGACAATCATTGTACTTAAATTTATGGTAATGTTTTATACCAGTCTCTTGGATACCCAATATGTATCCTGATTCTGTGACCACAAAAAATTTGCTAAGATTGCCCTCTAGAGAATTCAAACAACTTTTGCAGTATAGAGATATATAACAGGAATATTATCTCTTTCTTAACCGCTTACATTTGGGTCGAGGTTGTCAAAGACAACTGTGCGTCGAATCTCATTTATCTTATGAGATTCAGTTGTCGCTGGAAGTGGTGGATAATCCGGGAGATCATTCTCCCCTAGACTGGGATCATATGTCCTCAAGACAATACCATCAATCTGAGAACAAAGAGTGTGACTGTAAAAATCAAACAGTATGCATAATCCTATAGTTTTACAAAATAAGTTGCTTATATAAATCAAAACATTTTGATAGTATATAAATCATCCATCCAATGATACTCTTATTTATCTTTTATCTTTTAACAAAGACTTTGCTTATCTATCTTTTATCTATTAACAAAGACTTTGCATATCTAACAAAGGAGACAAAATTTCTATATTTCTCCATAACATAATAAGAAATGTCTAGCAAAAGCCACATAAACTTTTCACCAATGGCTTTGCGTATCCATTAAGTAAGTTATAAGTTTCACATCTTTTCACAATATTCAAGGAAAGAACATGGTTTTCTCATATAATAAATTCATGAACTATTTCAAAAGATCACTTCTAACCTGATTAGTAATATGTGCTGGCCATTTAGCTTCCTGTCCTATCCCTGGGATAGTTCCACCCGTTCCAAGAATCTCCATCGCTCGCTGCTCATCTGGCATGTCCCCCGTGGTGAAAGGTATAATGATGAGTGCCCGGTCAATAAACACTGTGTTGGTGAGGTGTTGAGCCACTGCAACTGACTCCCGGTCATGGAACTTGAGAAAACAAATGCGAGACTGGACTGGTATGGCAACATCACGACTGGAAAGTAATTACTAATGTAATATAACATTAAGCAGACACTATAATAATAGCTTCAAACAGCTATCCATCTAACTATGGGCCTCCTTCGTTCTTCCACTATACAGCTGAATGATTTTGTGAAATTTCCATATATGTTAAAAGAGCTCTTCATAGTTTCTGCCACTGAGGCAACACTCTTTTTCTCTCTCTCTCTCTTCTAATACACACATATTAGGATACAAGTCCAGCCCTTGTTTTGGAAAAAAAAAGTAAGACTACAGCTTAATCAAGCCTATGGTGAAAGTATGATAAGTATGGTGTGGAAGAGGACAGTACAGGGCAGGAGTGCCTTAAAGCAAATTTTCATAGGAATGTTAATAATTCACTAAGGCAGATTAAGGTTTAAAAAGATCACTAGATCTTAAGGTGCAGTTGTTATCTGAGCGATACCAGTGGACTGTTTGGTGAAAGATCCCATGTTCATTAACCTGACAATATTTTCTTTAGTTATTCTATGGTATTTGCACTGTTACTGAAGAAGTATAAAGAATAATGGGGGTAAAAGGACAAAAGGAGTTTATGAAGGGAAAACTAACTGTCTTCAAACATCCTATCCCCATTTTTCCTTAATGAATGAATTTCATCCTTGTACACAGGACTGCTATTGCACTACAAGATCTAATTATCTAATTATTACTTAAGGTCTTACACAAAGCTCCCACTTGGGATGCAGAAAAAGGCAGCCAATTTTTCAAGAGGAAGGACCAGGGAAGAATTCCAACTTGGCCTGCAGACAGAGAAAACCAGTTATCCCAGAGAAATGACCAACAGGCCTGTTTGGAAAATAAAATCTAAACTCAGAAACAGGAGTTTTTAAAGGCATTGTCATTAGGCAATACCACAACTAGCACTGTTCTGTGGCGACAAGAGATAAAGAGCTCAAGCAGAAAACACCAGTCACTTCCAAGACATCATATTCTTCAAGTAAGACAAATGAATTTCAGGCCAAACTGGACTCCACCAAGTAAAAGGGGCAAATATTTGGACAAGGTCATACATTAGGAATGCATCAAAAACATATCAATATCTGAGAGACAATGAGGTAGTGAAGTCAGTACAGGGGACCCTGACTGACATATGGGTTATGTTCCTGGATCCTGTTTGTAAGATGGATTGTTCATGTTACAAGATGTAAAGAAATTATGACAATTTGCATAAAATCAGAATAAATACCTACACATGACCAGATGACATTGTTCAACTAACAATAAAAAATCCAATGATATGATCTGCACCACTGTTAATACATCAAAACTGTCATACTCCCAATTCAAATGCAGTTTATATGCACCAAAGAAGTTATCTATGGAAGCAAAAGAAAAGCCTATCAGTGGACTTCTAACACTTTAGAAATAAATCATACCAGAAGAGCTTGATCTGGCAATGATACAGCCTTGCCCAAGAATCTTTTCATTCACAGTGTACCCTCAAGCAGAAAGAGTTTGGTAAGACCTCCAATTATAAATACAGGTGTATCTATTCCAGAGCTACACTGAGTGGATTTTAAGCTTAGAACTTGATGGCAATTGTGGGGCATATGATCAAAATCAACAGTTAGCAGTTTAAATGAGACATCTGTAAAACTTTTATTGAAATCTTCCTAATAGTAGAAACAGTGTCCCAGCATTATTTTCTAGTAACTTACTGCTATGTGCGAAAAAATTAGAAAAATGACTGCCCTGGGGATGGCTGACAAACAAACATTCACCTGGCACTTGCTCAGATTCTACAGGCCTTTATTTGGTTCACATATTGATACAGAAAGCAAATGTAGCTGTAATAAAACTCAAAATTACCTGTAGAATGCAGAAATCCCCATTTTCTTTTAACATCTAAGCATTCCAGGGAAATCTGACATGCCTTGTAACAACTGAATCCAACTTAATCCGAGTTTTACAAATATGTTAAACAAGTTCAGATGTCTAAATATATCTAGGGCCTAAATTAATGTCAATGAAATCAGTAACACACAGAGACTACATCTTTGTAGACATCTGAACCCCCTGTTTATATTCCCAACCAAAAAAACAAGTCTGAGATAAGTTGAGTAATGTACGTACTCTTCCTAAGAATATGTGATAACTTTCCATGGAATATATAATAATATCAGGAACTTTAAGAATACAATTTTGAATATTAAAAAAGCATATTCTGATTTCCACATTTTTCAGTATCATAGTATTATAGTTAAATGCCATATTTTTTCTTTCCCATATGACCCTACCACTAACAAGTTAACATCAAGGACAATTCTAAGGAGTAGTAGAGCAAAATTCCACAATCATATTCCGTACTGTAGCAGCTAGGGTTCCATAACATAAAAAATAAAATATCAAATCTATAAGAGAGGCGTCCCTCCTTTATAGACTTTTACCAAATGTACAACAACAATGGATGGCAACAGCAGACTGCCTGCATGATATTTAACATCGTGTTTAAGTTACCATCTGCGAATTGCATCATTGCCAATGGACGAAAAGGAATAGAATCTTTTCGAAGAACTCATTCCAACGCAGTCCATCCCTGCCCTACTACTGATTGCGGCGCAGCCTTAAAATTGCAAAGGCCCCATACGAGGGGTCATTGGCTTAATTAATTAATAAATCAAGGTCTATTTAGGACCTCTAAACCCAGCATAATCTGATCTAGCCACTCGTTATGACAATCCCTATCGGATCTTCACGCTGCCACCGACCAAGCTTACATTGTAGGATACAGTCTGATGTCTTCAATCTTTCCAAGGAATCCAAAAAGCGTCGACATTTGATCCTTGGTAGCCTGTGGGGCTATGTTGGAAATCTGGACAATCCTGGTTTTCGACTTCATGGTAAAATTCCTGCCTAATCAGCTACACATGACAAAGTTGACTGGCCACGCAGCTTGTAAACAACGTCGGCCTCGTCCCCACCTACCACCGTCTCTGTCGCAGACGATTGTTACTATCTACCGTGGTAGTAGTAGATTTCTTTCATGAATATTATTTAATGTCGCCTCATTATCATACTTACTATCGTCAAAGAATCTACAGTAACATCAATTTAATTATGGTATTATCTCTAACTATACTTTGTGCTTTACAACATATGAAGGGCGAATTTAGTAGTGATCAATGTTCATTTTTTTTTCAAGGCAAATTATAATAGACAGAAAAAAGTTTAATTTATTTTCTACTTCCAACAGACAAAAATATCACAATCAGCTACGTTACCTAGTCCACCCACTTTTAATTTTTGTAATGAAAATTCTGGACCTATAGGTCATATATTCATGGCGTGTTTATGGTCATAGATTATTTTTTTTAATTTGTAGTTATAACCAAGTATCATAAGACTATTGTCTTAGTTTATAAATTGACATTGACGGCTTTGAGTATGCTGGCAGTTGGAAGGCCTATAGCTCAAATAATCAACCAACAATCTAGACCCACGTGGTACACGTAATTGTATATTTATGAATATGGCACATGGTGCAAGCAAGTGGAAGAAATCATGACTTGCTTGACTGAAAACAGGACATCTGGATTGAGCTCTAGGACAAATTGCTCTTCCTTTTCTATCTTTTCCCTCTCACTTCCTCAGTACGTTCCGAAGAAAGTCAAGCCACTCCCAAGTCCTTCAACTTCCAAAAATTCCGTCCTTCCAGTCAATGATCAAAATATTCATAGCTTTTCATTTTACCACTTGGAATTTAACCCCACCAAAAAAAGGGTAATGACCCCGTCAACAATGGATGCAGTGCCCCAGCCCTTGTGTATTATCTCCGAGGGTATCTTGTCTCTTCTTTTCCTGTGCTCCCTCGAACATTAACTTTTGTTCCCTTGTCTGTATACAATGGCAATATACAATCATCTGCCAACTTCAAACACTCCATCTTGAGCCACACATTCAATGAAAATTGTAACTAACCAGTCAGCAAGATTGTCATCCCCTTTCTTGAGAAATTCAACTGCAATCCCAACCACTCCAGCTACTTTGTAACACTTTATCTTATTCAAGGCATTTCCCACCTCCTTTTACCAAACCTCCTGCCATGATTCTCTTGCTTCGCATACCTTCATGTCTCAACTACCCTACACCTGCCACCATGTCATCAGATGCATTCATCAGCCTTCAATATACTCACTCTAACTCCTTTTCAACTCCTCTGCCTGTTACCCCTTACCTATCAGCTCCCTTCACTGATGCCCCCATTTGCTCTATAGTTCTCTCACTATTGGCTTTTCAAAATATTTTCACAATTTTCTTGAAGTATGCCGATACAGTTTCACTCTAAGTATCATTTTCCCTCTTTTTCAGCCCATGCATCTTCTTCTTGACGTCAGTCTTTTGCTCTTACATCCTAAAATGCAGGATGATTATGGTAATTGCTAAAAAATCAAAAGTAACAAATGATGACAAAAGCAGCAACATTTTTTTTCAATAATCACACAAACAACACAAGATATATCAAAAGTTGATCAAATGTGTCACATCTTTTGATACATCAAAGTAAACCCTAACTCTAATGAACTTCTTTGACTTTGAAATCATAGAATCAATTATTGCATTTCATCATTCCCTTTCAAAATGTTGCTGGATTAGAATATAAAATTGCTAATTCAACTGAAGAAAATGGATTACTGTAAATAACTTATAACTCTGCCTTATCTTTATCATAATTAAAAGGATATTTTGAAAGGAAATCTTTGGTTTGTTTTATTAGTGACTACAAGATCTGCTCTTACAAAAATTCATAATACACGAAAACTGATCGAGTAATAGTAATATTCTGATGAAAAACATCAAAGACAGCAATATCTTTTTTTGTAATACCTTAAGCATTTTTACAGTTACAACTATTTCCACATAATATAAAGAACTACACATAATCTTTAAGTATGATGAAAAAATTAGTTTTCATTTTTTTCATCGGTCACTGTAACAATGAGAATAATGATAATTCATTTTATTAAAAAACATAGATGATATTCTGTACAAAATCAAAACACTATGGTTGTGAAGTAATACTGCAAGAGAATATCATGTCAGCACACTGTTACTGTAAGAGTAAGTGCAAAAAATATCCTGTTATGATTTATCAGCAAAAAACATCCTGTTAAAAAAAAAAAAAAAAAAAAAAGAAAGAAAGAAAGAAAGAAAGAAAGAAAGAAACTAAGGACAGAGAGAGTGACTTGACTAAGAATTTTGTTCCTATGGAAAGTACAGCATTGTCAAACATTCATTTGACACCAAAGTGTAGTTTCTTTTGGAGTGTACAAAAATACTAATTTTGATGTTATTCATCCTGAACTTTCACATGGGTTCCATATTTTTCAAAACTGAAGGCAAAAAAATCCATGAAATTTGAATTCATCACCAGACAGGCGTATCTTCCACAACATATGCCCTTACTTGACTAAATTTCTGAATCCTTTTTTCTTATAGTTTAAACAGTAACAAAAGTTCTTGTGTGTGCTCTGATTATTGTTCATACACATGTATATGCATAAATGTGCGCATGAAAGTATGTAACTTTGACAAGACTGTGTCTCTGGAAGTACAGTCTCTCAAAGAACTTCTCATTCCAAAGGTGTTCATACTTCCTGCTACTAGAAGCAACACAGCCTTGGGCTGCAAACGCCTCTGAAAAGAGATCCTCAATTACACCACGACTCTTTCCAAGAAACTGATTCTGGGGTATACACATACACATAAGCGTTTGCAGACTCTGCTTGCTCAAGGTTACAGCACAAGTGAGGCTGTATCACTGAGAGTACAGGCTCTTCAAAAAAATTCTCATTTCCATGATACTGGAAGAAGTACATCCTTGGGCCAAAAGCCTTTAGAAAGGTCTTAGGTAACACCAGGAACCTTTCATAGCAAGTGGTCCTAGGATAATAATAATAATAATAATAATAATAATAATAATAATAATAATAATAATAATAATATAATTCCTGCACTAGGAGTTCCTTTTATCTATAGGAGGTTCGTTACCTTGCATACCTCACACCCTGCTGCATTTGCAGGACCCAACACTCAAAGCATCTTTCATTCCCATTTTCCACCTTCTTCTACCCCCTTTTCCTTGTTCCCTCCACTTAATACATGCAAACCCCCTTAGTCATACTCTTCCTCTCCATACGTTTAAACCATTTCAGCACACTCTCTTCATTTCTCTCATACATACTCCTCTTACTACCATACCCTTCTCTTTCCCTTAAATTTCTTATTCTTACTGTCCTTAAACATTTCATTTACAACACTTCCACCATGTTCCATATTTCTTTATCTACGACTCATATCTTGCATCCAAACACAACCATCGGGACTACCATACCTTCGCACACCCATATTTTCCCTCACAGACAGTGCAGTATAAACTTCTGCATGCTTCAGAGAGTTCTAATTAAGTTATAATTCCTCTTAATTACAGTAAGATCATTATTTTATACACAGTTCTGTCTGCCCTCAACATTCAAAGAGGTTAAGTTCCTAAAAATTGGGCATAAGTGTCCAATCTGAGTAAAGCCTATGGGGAAAACAGGTTAAATGGACCACTCCCATGCAGACCTACCTATGCAAGGGTTCAAGGCTAACAAGAATAAATGTAACGCATATGCAGAGTACGTAGTGATTAAGCATTCATTTGCAACACTTCCACACTTCTTTATCTAGGGACTACCATACCTTCACACACCCATATTTTCCCCTCAAAGATATTGCGGTATAAACTTCTGCACGCTTCAGAGAGTTTTAATAAAGTTATAATTCCTCTTAATTACAGTAAGATCATTATTTTATACACAATTCTGTCTGTCCTCAACATTCACAGATGTTAAGCTCCTAGAAAATGGCATGAGTGTCCAACCTGAGTAAAGCCTAAGAGAAAACAAGTTAAATGGACCACTTCCATGCAGACCTACCTATACAAGGGTTCAAGGCTAACAAGAATAAATGTAACACATATGCAGTTAACATATTGATTGCGAAAAATAAAAACTATAACATAAACATGTTTGCAACAAAGAATAATCACATAAATATGAAAAAGCCCTATTACTCATCAATGATGATTATGATCTTGAGATGACAATGAGGATGATGGTGATGTTAGAGGATGTGTCAAAGGGATGTGGGGCCCTCCTGAATATTATCCACTGGGGAAAGCCTACAAGAAGCTGCAGAAAAGGACAGAGAACTTGCATTGGTTGCAGGATCAAGTTTGATCATGATATCTCCTGTGCCTGGTAAATCTAGTTGCAGGATCATCAGAATCATCACAGGACCCAACAGAACCTGGAATGGTGACTGGTTAGGTGGTGCTGCCAGTCTTCTTGAAAAACCTCAAGCTACACAATAAACCTTCTCTACATCTTCTTGAAACTTGGGTCACAAGTTTGGAAAGACACTTTAACACCTCTGGGCACACCTGCTGCAACACTATCCTGGGTATTTGTCTTAGTTTTCCTAATATACCTCACAGTAAACTCATACAATAATGGCACCCCACTGATGCAGCCACCTCACCTATATCCAGACGATCTAATGACCCCTCTTGGACTTGGTCGTAACTTTTTTCTGCCTTTTTGTATAGGATTCACATGCACCATTCACTTTATCCTTAAGGGCCATTATCAAGGTAAAAAAATACCCAGATAATGTTAGCACAGCATACTAAAGGATGCTTCCATGGCAAAAGTCAGCAGAATGACAACAAGCATGATGCATTCTAATCCTGTGTATCTCACACTGTACACCACAATGTAATGGGAAAAGGGAAGGTGTCATTGGTGTGGACGAGAAACAAAGGATACATCATGCCATGAGCTAAATCCTGCAATGCACAAATCTTTATGCAATAAATGTTAAATACGTGCAAAAAGAAACCGCTACAATGACCAAAACTGCCTTTGCTAAATCCATAAATGTGGTGGGCAGACAGTACACCTTAGTTTTGATTTTAATCAAACTATTCATAAATAATTCATTATGTGGTATTACAGTAACTTCATATTTCATTACATGGTGAATATATATGTATATAGATAAAGAAACTGCAAAAAAATACCAATCCCTATTGGAAATAACAAAATATGAAGCAAAACAGACATATGGAATAAAAACTACTGTCAAGGGTAGAAGGGAGTGTCAACCAAAAATTTCACATATATATCAAACTACATTAAATGGCACACTAATACACATAAAAATCTCATGCAGAACAAAAATGGGTTATAAAGTGGCAACCTGCATCATACAGTAAGAAGCTTTTACAATAATTACAATTACATGACTATGTTTAGAAGTACATTCCCTAAACACTGAAACTCAGTCTGTCATGAAAACATGTAATGAAAAACACTTTCTATATGAATGACAGGAAAAAATTCACTACAGTAAGAAGGCAATAATTCTACAAAGCAACTGACAATGAAATAAAGTCAATATTCAACAAACCTTATCCTAGTCTAACCTATGAGTATTTAATTTTTGCCAATAATTGAGTCTTGAAAAATAATATAAATCATCTATATCACATGAACTTAAACATAAACAAGAAAAGCTATCATGGGGTAATTGGTGCATCTGACTAGAAAAAACATTTCATACTACATGACCAAGACAGGAAACATGAAATCCCATGATATGTCTAATTCTGCGACAAAACACTTGTTCACAGCCATAACGTTTATAAAAATCAGATGTTTACAGTGCCTATTTATACACTGTGGTTACATTATCATATACATCTTTTCCTGATAGTTATGGGCATTACAAAGAGTAATTCACTATATTGCTTTATGGGAGGGGAGGGGAATGTGAAAAAAAAAATGTACCAAACCCAGAGTACCTATAATGATATTTTGCCTTGGGGTGGGGCGAGTAGCACTCACCACAAAAAGAGAGAAATAAATATCACAAATGATCTCCAAGAATGAGAAAGCCTTCACAATGCTGCTACTGAAGCTAAAAATTATAATTCTATTTGTTTATTACAAAACACCATGCAACATAGACAGTGTTACTGTGAAATTGCTAAACTATATCTGTTTCAAAACAGAAATTACAGTAAAAGCTGCCCTCTGGAAAGTTTTAATACAGAAATCCTATTCACTGCACAGTAAATAGAACAACATATCATAAAAATAATAAGACTATTAATATAAGTAATGTAATATGTAAAGAGCAGTTAACAATTTTCTTTTACACATGATGTTCCCAACCAAAGTTTGAGTTGTGCACCATTATATCAATGAGAGATTTTATGGAAGATTCTGTATGAGCCATCTAACCTTAAAGCAGGAAGGTGTTTCTGTGATATAAACAAATACAAAAATACAGAAGAATAATTATGGACATCAAAATACCACTGACAAAAAATTGTGCAACCTTCCTAATTCATCTTAAACTTCACTTGCAGTCTTTTTTTTAGTGTAATAACCAAACAGGCATCTTTCTTTAACATTCACTGCACAATTTCTTACAATCTTTATTTGTATGAATACATTTCTTAAAACTATGGCACATCATTAAAAAAAACATGAAGGGAATCATCTCTCTAGGTTTTCAAAAATACTGTAAGATTATCTTTTTTGCACTACCTCACATTTTCTTTATCACCACATCTAAGAGTCAATTTACTCCTGGAAAACTAAGCACTCTAAACTCTGAAAGCTTTTCGTACTTGCTCATTAGTAATTTACTTTTTATCTTCCTCCTTAATTTTTCATTTTTCTTTCCTTCCTGACTTCAAAAAGGTAATGTCCGGGAGAAAGACAAAAGCCTCATTTGCACAAGCCCAAATGACTAGAGAATACTTGCTTTACCTCTTCACTTATATTCACTGTCTTCCAGATTCCCTTTTTGTTTTTTCTGAATACTGTAATTGGGGACTTGACATATCTTACTCAAATTACTTATTTTCTCACTTTTTCAAGTAGATTTCAAAACACTTCTCAGGAAAATAAGAATTTAACAGCCTTTAAAATGCTCTATCCATGATTTTTTTTTTTCTCAAATAGTTTTCCCTGAATTCTTATATTCTTAAATATTTCTATCTCCTTCCAAACCCCCCTTCTTATCAGTTTTAATGTAGCAAGCTATATTCTGGGTAAAATTAATGCCTTATGTGTCTTTGGTCCCTTCATTAACACCATGATGTATTTTCTCTTTATATATTCTATCTCAAGTCCTCTGAATGCACAAAGAAACAGTGCACCTAAATTCTTTTTCTAATTCATTCATAGTAATAATGATAATAATAATAATAATAATAATAATAATAATAATAATAATAATAGAAAAAAAACAACTCCACATTAGCTTGCTAAGTAAACTGTGCATAAATATCTCATTTACAATTAATACTCAAATTTCTCATATCTTTTGAATTTGAAACTTCATTCCCATTTAATATTGACAGCCTCTCAAAGTAATGTGGTGTATAAGTATATATGATAACAACTACTTGCATAAATGACCAGTGCTGAAACTTTTTCTAACCCAAGTATCTTACATACATACCACCAACAACAGTCTTAAAGTGATACAGGTCTTTCATACCCATCAATAACAATCTCTTGATTATATGCATTTACTAGGACTAAGGTCGCTGAAGACACTGGGATTTCACAGATATCAGAGTTCAAACACCTGTTTTTTCCTATTCACTAACATGACTTCATTTGCTACAAATACTGAAACAACTACATCTATGGTAAATCTGTATTGGACAGTACTTACCATATCATTAAGGTAGAAACAGCTCATAAATAAGCTTTTTCAAGTTTATACAGTCAACTGAATGAGTACTGGCTCATAGAATTTTGAAGCACTTATACTGTGGAAAAACTTTTACGAGCCTTAAAATCAACAAAGAACTTTAAAATAATATCCTGCTCTTGATGAAATAAATTATCTGTGAATAACACAAACTATCTAAAAAAAACACCATTTTTCTCTGGATAACAGATAACAATGGGTTTCAGAATGCTGATAATTACAAGATTAGTAAACACAGTATACTATCATGATGTGCCATGTTTACCAAGTACAACTAAAATTTCAAAAACATATAATTCTAAAACAATACTGAATAATGCCTTAAGTCCTGAACTCATCTACAAAGCAGTGTCCATATTATCAACAACAGTATATGCCTTGGTTTTGGTATATTACTTGGTATATTGCAAGTGTGTGAAGCCTTAGTTTGTCTGTTCTTTATGCTACCTCACTAGGCAGGAAAGGCAATTGTTTATAAATATATATAAAAAATACAGACCACACAAACAAATGCCACATTCCTTAAATACTCCACTTATGCACACAACTGTTAAATCATTAAATGGGTTTCTATTCACCTAAATCTTATCAGACATTGGTGCATTTCCCTCCATTAATCATCTTTCCTCATTATCAACTAAGCCCACAACACTCTAAAGCAGATTACCTCAAATGTTGCATTAAGACAACATTTGTTTCTTTTACCCTCCAAAACAAGATGAAGTAGGCTTATCTTGAACCTAAACATGATAGTAATCAGCTTTATACATATCTTTACACTATACATCCTGCCGGCCTCACTGCTGGGCTGAATCTTGGTTTCATGGACTGCAGAAGTACACAATACCCCTCCTGTCCATGGTGTTCACTAAATACTTCTACCTTTAACACAATCTTGTGCCTTAGCTTTGCTAATCAACTTGCAAACTTTCAACTTATCAATACAACTCCAATATCTCTGGCTCATTTTTCTTCAGGATAAACATAATTTTCACATTAACATATATTTTGCAATGTTAAATTCTACTTCATTATCTGAGATGAATATGGAGAAAATAGCAATGTTAAATTCTACTTCATTATCTGAGATGAATATGGAGAAAATAGTTAACACTCTTGTGTGATATGGCTGGGAGTTAGTATGTTATGTGACTTGCCTCCTACTACTGGATGATGGGTGTTGGTTAAATACCGTATTCCTGTACTCGTAATATCTAGTTAAAGGGAGGGCCTCAGTCTCCCTCTGGGAGTGTCAATATACTTTATCTAATCTAAAAAACAAACTTAAACTTTTTTAAATAAAAACAAGAAAATCTACATAACTAATTATATAATGAACACAGATTATCACTACTGCAGTTACTTTTGGTAGTTATAAGTAACCTGAAACAACCTTTTAATGAGCCTCCACCACAAACCAGCTTGGAAAAGCTGTTTTTCCTCTGTGCAAGAAACAGTTCAAATTTCAGTGGTGATGATCCTTGTCTTTTTTTGAAAATTGGCCTTGCTTTAGCTCTACAAATTTCCAAAAGCACACAGTACTACCCCTCATTACAATAATATGAAGTAAAACAGAATACTTAAGACTTGGAGAAAAAGTATAAAATTTAGTATAACATTTCAAATAATCAAGACATAATTACTGATATTGCAATGTAACAAGTTCTCCAACCCTGGCTCCTTCACTGAGCAGTAATTACAGCATGGAGCAACACAGTACAACATCTCATGCACTATGTACTCACCAGGTGCTGCATTACTATGAATGGATTCTCCTAATCTTTTGTATTCAGCTTTAAATATATTGGAAACTACAATCTCTTACTTTACTGAGTTTAATGGTATTACCTGCATGACATATGTGAAAACATATTTCATTTGTTCTGCCTGTTACTGATTTTCTTATAAATGTTTTCATGCCATCTCAGGGGAAAATTTATCATGAAAAAGACCAAAGTACATAAGACAAACAAAGTATGTTTCTAAATCTAAAGATTAGGAATATGTGCCTCACAAATATCATTATTTAAAGGTTGCATCTTACCAACAAATGGCAGACTGCATCACAATAACATATATTGCTCCCTAACACCATAAGTATACATGATGGGAGGGGAACAAGTGAAAACTATGGTTTGCATCACAAATACTGTCATAACTTAAGGATACAAATCAAATATATGTATCAGTTATAGGTTGTAGGTAAAAATCCCAGTAAAAGAAGTGATAAGCAAAAAGGAAATATAAGAGGTATGAAGAGTGAAATAAAATAGGGCTCTTGGAGTGAATAAATTTACATAATGCTGAATGAAGGGAAAGAGCTGGTACCCAAGTACTTTCATGCAATGGGCAGAACACATGCTGCAAAAGATCTAAACAGATCCTATCCCCAGGGATATTTATTTATACTATACATATTTATCTATTACACAGGATCGCTGTTTCCCACATTGGTGAGGTAGCACCAGGAAACAGACGAAGAAAGATCCATTCACTCACATACATGCACATATATGCACAGTACATACATATACATACCAACATATGCATATATACATACATATACATACACATGTATGTACACATGTACATATTCACACTTGCTCGCCCCCATTCATTCCTGATGCCACCCCCTGCGCCAGCGAGGTAGTGCCAGGAGACAGACAAAACGGCCACATTCGCTCACACTCAGTCTCTATTTGTCATGTGTAATTTACTGAAACCACAGCTCCCTATCCACATCCAGGCCCCACAGACCTTTCTGTAGTTTACCCCGAACATTTCACATTCCCTGGCTCAGTCCATTGACGGCATATTGACCCCAGTATACCACATTGTTCCATTTCACTCTACTCCGTGCACATACATCTTTCACCCTTCTGCATGTTCAGGCCCCGATCGCTCAAAATCTTTTTCACTCCATCCTTCAACCTCAAATTTGTTCTTGCACTTCTCTTTGTTCCATCCACCTCTGAGAAATATATCCTCTTTGTCAACATTTCCTCACTCATTCTCTCTATATGTCCAGACCATTTTAACACACCCTCTTCTGCTCTCTCTACCACACTATTTTTATTTCCACACACCTCTTACCCTTTCTTTACCTATTCGATCAAACCCCCTCACACCACATATTATCCTTAAACATTTCATTTGCAACACATCCACCTTCCTCCACACAAACCTATATGTATAGTCCATGCCTCGCCACTATATAATATTGTTGGAACTATTATTCCATCAAACATACCCATTTTTGTTCTCTGAGATAGCATTCTTTCTTACCACACATTCTTCATTGCTACCAGAACCTTCACCCACTCCCCTGCCCTATGATTCACTTCTGCTTCAGTGGTTCCATTCGCTGTCTAGTCCATTCCCAGATATCTGAAACGCTACTTCCCCCAACTTTTCTTCATTTAAACTTACATCTCAACTAACTTGTCCTGCAACTCTGCTGAACCTACTGTGGATTTCAGAAGCAGTGAGGCCTTGTTTTTTGGGAATAACTCTGTAACGAATGCTCGTACCAGTACAAGACTTTGCCACAGTATATATCACACACTGCCCTAACTTCTTAGTATATCGTGATCGCCAGTAGTAGAGAACAAAGAACCTTGTCCCTATACCAAGAGGGTTAAGTCACGATTTTAATAAGAAACGATCACAGCTGGTGAGGTAGTACCTGTGACGTATTCGGAAGCTCCACCCACACTGTCCCTCCTTCTCCTTCCTCTCTTCCTCCTTCCTCCTTTCCTCTCTCTCTCTCTCTCTCTCTCTCTCTCTCTCTCTCTCTCTCTCTCTCTCTCACAGATGCATGCTTTATAGAGAGAGGAAGGAGGAGGAGGGACAATGTGGGTGGAGCTTCTGAATACGTCACAGATACTCCGTCACCAGCTGTGTTCGTTTCTTCGTATTAAAATCGTGACTAAACCCTCTTGGTACAGGGATAAGTGCCTTTATTCTCTGCTATTGGCGATTCACGATACGCTAAGACGTTAGGGCAGTGTGTGATATACACTGTGGCAGTCTCGTACTGACACGAGGGTTCTTTACAGAGTCATTTCCAAAAAACAAGGAATCACTGCTTCTGAAATCCACAGTAGTCCGTGATGATAGCTACGAAGGTGATAACGCAATTCAGTAGTTCAGACAATTTCTTTTAACATGTAATTTTTCTGTACAAGGAGCACTACGTTTCACGAAGACAATTCGCCTCATCAGGTGCAAACAGTTCATAAAGTTATTTATATCCCAACACCACCACAAAAATTCCGTCTCTCTTGTGTCATTCTCGACTACACTGAGTGAGTAGTCGAGAATGTTAAAAATGTTAAACATGTATCACAAACGGTCGAAGTCAAGGACAACATCGTTTTCGAATGAATCCTATTCAGTATTTCTTTGTTTTGGAGCAAATATAAAGTACTAATGCCTTAAAATCACTTAAATTATTATGTTCCCAATTTCTAACATTATCATAGAGAAGAATAGGTCTGACTATGAGCAGTGAACACACTTAGTTTAAATAAATGGATAGCGACACGTACATTGGATATGAACCAATCAGCTACCTTAGCTATGGAAGAGGGGCGTACACTGACTTTACTACTAGTATTTGGCTGTAGCGATGATAGTGTAGTGAAGATGAATCTCTGAACTTATAGGTAAAGATCTTGTTAAGGACAAGCAGTGTCAAGGGTGTAGTGAAGATGAGGGTGTGATGAACTTGATCTTTGATCTTACTTGTAAGCATCTTATAAAAGGCGACCAGTGAGGAGGGCGTACTTCAAGTCGGTCTTTGACCTGATCCATAAGGATATCGTCACAGAAGAGACGAGGGAGTCGTGAAAATGTACAGGCCGTCTTGTGGTCAGTTATGGTTAACAGTAGTGGTGCGAAGTAGTTGAGGTGGGTTTGATTATGGTAATGGAAGAGCTGGAGGCTGAAGGGGTACGACAGACGGAGATGATTAAAGCCGAGATCAGGATATTACAAGCAACAGTGCGTGAGACTGAAAAGTTGCAGACGGCTATTGCCCAGGCCCAATGCGCAGGCTGAGCATGCGCAATTAACATCGCAGCTATACTTCTTCAAGAGGTGGCAGATTCAGAAAAGATGATATCAGACAAGAAGGGGGGAAAGTGAGAAGCTTGTGTTGGAAATGAAAGGAGAAAAGACAATATATACCTTCTCTTCTCTTCCCCCATATCCGATCACCGTCCTCTGCGTCAGTGAGGTAGCGCCAGGAAACACACAAATAAAGGTAAAATCCACTGAAACTTATTTTCTGCATGTCAAGTCTAATGCACCGAAACCACAGCTCCCTATCCACATCCAAGCCCCACAGGCCTTTCCATAAATTACCCCGGACGTTTCACATGCCCTAGTTCAGTCCATTGACAGCACGTCGACCCCGGTATAATATATCACATCGTTCCAATTTACTCTATTCCGTGCACGCCTTTCACCCCCCTGCGTGTTTAGGCCCTAATCGCTCAAAATCTTTCTAACTCCATCCTTCCACCTCCAATTTAGTCTTCTGCTTCTCCTTGTTCCCTCCACTTTTGACACATATATCCTCTTTGTCAACCTTTCCTCACTCTCTCCATATGTCCAAACCCTTTCAGCACACCCTCTTCTGCTCTCTCAACCATACTCTTCTTATTACCACACATCTTTCTTACCCTTACATTACTTACTCGATCAAACCATCTCACACCACATATTGTCCTCAAACATTTCATTAGCAACACATTCACCCTCCTCCGAACAACTCTATCTATAGCCCATGCCTTGCAACCATGTAATATTGTTAGAACTACAATTCCTTAAAACATACCCATTTTTGCTCTCCAAGAAAATGTTTTCTCTTTCCACACATTCTTCATCTCTCCCAGAACTTTCGCCCCCTCCCCACCCTATGACTCACTTCCGCTTCTAAGGTTCCATTTGCTGCCATGTCCACTCCCAAATATCTAAAACACTTCATTTCCTCCATTTCTTTTCCATTCAAACTCACATCCCATCTAACTTGTCCCTCAACCCTTCTGAACCTAATAACCTTGCTCTTATTCACATTTACTCTCAACTTCCTCTTTTCACACACTCTTCCAAACTCAGTCACAAACTTCTGCAGTTTCTCACTCAAATCAGCCATCAGTCCAGCATCATCAGCGACAACAACAACTGACTCACTTCCCAAGCCCTCTCATCCCCAACAGATTGCATGCTCGCCCCTCTCTCCAAAACTCTTGCATTTACCTCCCTAACCATCCCATCCATAAACAAATTAAACAACAATGGGGACATCACACACCCATGCCGCAGACCGGGAACCAACCACTCTCTTCTTTTCCTACTCGCACACATGCCTTACACCCTTGCTAAAAACTTCTCACTGCTTCCAGCAACTTACCTCCCACACCATATATTCTTAACACTTCCACAAAGCTTCTCTATCAGCCTTATCATATTCCTTCTCCAGATCCATAATTACCACATAAAACACAATCTGTTTTTCTAAATATTTCTCATATGTACTCTTCAAAGCAAACACACCTGATCCACACATCCTCTACCACTTCTAAAACCACACTGCTCCTCCTTAATCTGATGCTCTGTACATGCCTTCACCCTATCAATCATTATCCTCCCATACAGTTTTCCAGGAATTCTCAACAAACTTATACCTCTGTAATCTGAACACTCCCCTTTGCCTTTGTACAATGGCACTAGACATGCATTCCGCCAATTCTCAGGCACTTCACCGTAATCCATACTTACACTGAATATTCTTACTAACCAATCAACAACACAGTCACCCCCTTTGTTAATAAATTCAACAGCAATACCAGCCAGTCCCGCCGCCTTGCCGGATTTCATCTTCCGCAAGGCTTTCACCACCTTTCTCTCCACCAAACCACTCTCCCTCACTCTCTCACTTCGCACGCCGCCCAACCAATACACCCCACATCTGCTACTCTATCATCAAACATATTCAACAATCTTTCAAAATGCTCACTCCATCACTACCTGTTTATCAATTCCTACCTTGCCTTCACCGATGTTCCTATTTGTTCTCTTGTCTTATTCTCCCTAAATTTTAACAATACTCTCTCACCCCAAGTCTCATTTGCCCTCTTCTTCAACCTTTGCACCTTCCTTATGACGTCCTGCCGGTTTCTGTTATACGTCTCCCAGTCATTTGCACTCCTTCCTTGTATCGTTCAAACGCCTCTCTTTTCTCTTTCACTAACAACTTTACAACATCCCACCACTCACTACCGTTCCTAATCTGCCCACCTACCACCTTTCTCATGCCACACGCATCTCTTGCACATGCCATCACTGCTTCCCTAAATACATTCAATTCCTCACCTACTCCCCTCATTCCATTCTACACTCAATCTTTCCTGGTATTTCTTCACACAAGTCTCCTTTCGAAGCTCACTCTCATCACTCTCTCCTCCCCGACATTCTCTCTTCTTTTTTGAAAACCCCTATAAATCTTCACCTTCGCCTCCACAAGACAGTGATCAGACATCCCACCAGCTGCCCCTCTCAGCACATTTACATCCAAA